>JAULKM010042433.1:0-13104 GCA_032355605.1 Rubia tinctorum
AGACACATCATTACCTTTCTTCACTTGTCAACTCATGTCAAACTCCTTGAACTTCCAACATAGCTTCCCACCTTCTATTTTTTTTGTGTTTTTCTGAATTTATTTGCACAAAAAGAACAAAAACAACATAAATTAAAAAACTGTATAGAGGCAATTAGGGAAATACCTCATACCTGAGACACACACCTAGGTGTTGTCTGGGAAATTCAAAAGTTGCAGTGTCCAACGGCTTAGTGAATATATTTGCACACTGCTCACATGTTGGAACATAGGCCACCACAACCTCGTTTCTTTCAACCAGATATCTAATAAAATGATGTCTGATGTCAATATGTTTTGTCCGTGAGTGAACTGGATTCTTGGAGATGTCAATTGCACTCTTGTTGTTGCATAAAAATTTTAGAGGCCCTTGTTGAATTTCATAATCATTCAACATTTATTTCATCCATAATAATTGTGCACAGCAGCTTCCAGCAACAAGATATTCAGCTTCAACAAATGATAAGGAGATCAAATTTTGCTTCTTATTGTACCAAGAGACCAAATTTGTGCCAATGAAGAAACAACCACCAGTAGTGCTTTTACGATCATCTGCATTACCAGCCCAATCAAAGTCACTGTAGCCATTAGACACGAATCTTGATTCTTAGAATACCAGATTCCATAATCACAAATCCCACTAACATATCGAATAACTCTTTTTACTGTAGTCAAATGAGATTCCTTTGGATTAGCCTGAAATCTTGCACATAAACCTACGTTGAAACATATATCAGATCGGCTGGCTGTAAAATATAGAAGACTCTCAATCATACTTTTGTACAATTTATGATCAACTGTAATACCTTTCTCATCATTTACTAATTTTTCCGTAGTCCCCATTGGAGTTCGTACAGATCAATAAATACTAAGTTTGAATCTCTTCACTAGATTCAAGGTATACTTGCTTTGATTTATGAACAGACCATTCTTTTCTTGCTTTACCTGATATCCTAGAAAATATGTGAATTCTTTAACCATGCTTATCTCAACCTCATCATGCATCAGTGATACAAAATCGTGTACCATAGATGATGAAGTAGAGTCAAACACAATATTATCCACATAAATTTGAGCAATCAAAAACTTTGAGGATTTATTAAGCACAAATAAAGTACGATCTACTCCCCATCAACGATAACCTTTCTTAAGAATAAAGTTAGTCAGTCGCTCATACCATGCTCTAGGTGCTTCTTTCAGGCCATATAGTGCCTTCTTAAGTCGATACACGTGATGTGGATAATGAGGATCTTCAAATCCTTTAGGTTGTTCTACATACACCTCTTCATCAACCACTTCATTCAAAAATCTCTTTTGACGTTCATCTGGTATAATATAAAGTTCATAGTATAGGAAATAGCAAGAAAGATGCGAATAGATTCTAACCTGCCAACTGGTGCAAAAGTCTCATCAAAATCAACTCCTTCAACCTAAGTATATCGTTGAGCAACTAGTCTTGTTTTATTACGAGTAATCTGACCACAAGCACCAGACTTGATCTTGAAGATCCACTTTGTGCCAATAACATTTACCCCTTTCGGACGAAGAGTGAGATACCATACATCATTGCTTTCAAATTGCCCAAGTTATTCTTCCATTGCCGCAATACAATATTCGTCAAGTAATGCTTCCTTGTAGTTCTTTGGTTCAAAAAGTGAGATAAAACATTGCAGTCCGGCCTCTGTAGTTTACTCAAGGGATTGATCGAGTTCTCCTTATGGTAGTTTTTGGTACCACCTGTGTTGGAACATGCTGTGTTGTTGTGGGAGAGGATGTTCCAACATACTCTTCTACTTCAAGTTCGGGCGGACTTTCTGATTGCTTGGATTTTCCAACATAGTCTGGCTAGTCAGGCGGACCGTGCTGTGTTGGAATGTGATCTTTAACTGGTTCATCTTCTCTTTTACTTGAATCTTGTTTATCGCCAGAATCATCTACAAAAAAAATTTATGGACTCCATAAGAGAATGTTTTCGAAGATTGTAAACATGAGAAGCACAACTGTTTTCAGAATATCCAAGAAATATCCAAACATCACTATTGTTGTTGAACTTTGCCAGTTGATCTCTATCTCTGAGAATGTAACACTTGTTTCCAAACACATGAAAGTAAGAGACATTTGGCCTCCTGACCTTCCAAATCTGGTATGATGTTTTGCTGGTAAATGGATGAAGATACATACGATTTATTAAATAGCAAGCTGTATTGACAGCTTCGGCCCACCATTTTTTGTGTATTCCTTTTTCAGCAAGCATGACTCGAGTCATCTCCTGAATTGTCCTATTATTTATTTCTACAATTCCATTCTACTGGGGAGTGATTGGAGCAGAGAATTCATGCTGGATACCAAGTTCATCACAGAAATAATTGAACAGAGAATTTTCAAATTCCATGTCATGATCACTTCTGATTTTGACAATCTTTCCTACGGGGCTTCCTTTCTCTGTCTGTAATTTTATCACCAACCTTCTAAAGACATCCACAGTATCTGATTTATCTTTAAGAAAGGTCATCCAAATATAACTAGAAAAATCATCAACACATACAAAAATGTACTTCTTACCACTCACACTTGGTGTGTTGACTGGACCCATCAAATCCACATGAAGTAATTCAATATTCCTTGAGGTAGTAATATTCTGTACTGAGGAGTGGGGAGATCGAATTTGTTTACCTTGTTGGCATGGTCCGCACACAATTCCATTTTTGCTCGTAAGTGAAGGCAATCCTCGAACTACCTTCAAGTTGGCAATTTTTACCAAGGTTTTGCAGTTGATATAACCAAGCTTCCTATGCCACAAAGTTCCTTCATCTTTCTTTGAACTCAGACATTTTATTTCTTGTTCCAAGAGATAACAGTTGTCTGATGATTGAATACGAGAGAGAACTTTATCTTTGCCATGTTTTACAATACATTTTTCTTTATGAAATTCAACTGTCATATTGTCATCACACAATTGACTGATACTCAACAAATTCTCCTTTAGATCTTCAACGAGCAGCACACTAGTGAACACAAGAAACCCTTCAATATGCATTTCACTTTTTCCAGTTACACGAATCTTCTTACCATTGCCAAAAGTAACAAATTCACCATCATAAGGTTTGATTTTTGTCAGAAATTCCTGTGTTCTGGTCATGTGTCGAGAGCACTCACTATCAAAGTACCACGAGTTTCTAGAATGTGCAGTAAGAGAAGTATGAGCAACAAAGAAATTACTAGTGCGTTTAATAATCCATACCTTTCTGACCATCTTTAATCATTGGACCTTATCTATGTTGGAACATTCAGAGAGGTATCTTCCATTCATAATGTCTCTGAGTAATCTGAGATATTGTTCCTCAGTATGGCCTTGATACATGAAGTAGCTACAGATGAGAGGTTTTCCTTAACGAATTTTGATAACATTTCTCTTTATCTCTTGAACCTATACCTTGAGATTTACTGTGTTACTTGAAGGATTATCATAGCCAATTCCTTGTCGATCTCCAAAGTTATTTCCCATGGTCAAAATGTTATCAAGTATTGCCTTACCGGTGTTTAACTTGGTAATTGTTGCTTCTTCCATCTCTGCTCTCTCAGTCGTAGAACGTAGACTCAATTTCATTTCCTCGATTTCATTATTAAGTCTATCAACCAGAACTAACAATTTTTTCTCCTTCTCAGCCAATGATTTTTCTCCATCTTCAAGGATTAGTTTGTGTCAACAACTTTTAGTCACATGTCATACATTTTTTCATATGCAGCGTAGATCTCTTCATCACTCATAGTTTGGCCTTCATCATCACAGGAGGTATCGTCAGAACCTGTGTTGGAACATACAGTTTTGTCTCTGTTGGAACATATGTCATCAACATCTGATTCATCGTGAACTTTTGCTCCAAATTCCACATAGTTGTTTGTAAGTTCCTCTTCATCTTTCTCATCTTCTTCATCCTCACTCCATGAGGTGATACATGACCTCCCTTGCTTCTTTCGGGTGTTAGCACTTTCAGCCTGGATGTGTCAAAAACCTTCACATTCTCTACATTGAATCCTTCCTGGTTATTTTCCTTCACCACCTTGATTTCCAGAGAACTGCTGATTTCCTTGTTCCATGCGTGTTCCACGATTATTTCCAAAATTTTATGATCGGGGTTTGTTTCCGCCAATTCTATCTTGTGATTTCTTGTTCACCATCTTTTTCAGCATTCTTGAGAAATTCTTAGTGATGAGAGAAACTTCTTCAATATCATCATCACTATCGGATTCATGGTTGTCTCGTGATGATGATGCTTTAAAGGCCAACTCCTTCTGAGTTTGCTTGAAGGCTATTCCATTATCATCTCACACGTCTGCAATGATCCCATTAGCTCATCCAAAGTTATAGTGGCTACATCTCTAACTTCCTCTATTGCTGCAACCTTCATTGCAAATATTTTGGGCAGTGATCTCAAAGTCTTCTTCACCAACTTTGATTCCGTGTAGACTTTTCCTAGTTAATATGCCATATTGGAGATGTCTCTGAGTTTCCCATTAAATGTGGAAATCGTATCATCCTCCTCCATTTTCAATTCTTCAAACTTTGTAGTCAATATCTGTAATTTGGATTCACGTACACGACTCGTTCCTTCATGCACAAACTGCGGAATATCCCAGGCTTTCTTAGCCTGATGACATGTAGAGATAAGTCTAAACTGATTTTCATTCACCGCTGTGAAGATAACATTTAATGCCTTTGAATTTTCCAATGAAGCATTCGGTTTATCTGAAGACCATGATGACTTATCTTTGAGCTTTTGTTTCCTTGAACTTAACTCTCCCTCTTTCTCTTTCGAGCTAGATTCATCATCTTCAGTTGGATGGTTCAATTCGGTTTTAACATAGTGCCATGCTAGTTCATCCAGTGATTTTTTAAAAACTCACATGCGTGTCTTCCAATAGTTGTAGTTTGTTCCTTCCAGCAGGGGTGGCCGAGACACAGAAGCTCCTTCTTTGGTTGCCATGGCAAAACCGGATCACACTTTCCTTGACACAACCAAGGTAAGAATAAGTGACCAAGCTCTGATACCAAATGAAATTTTGGTTTACCTATTTAGCTTATTTATTAAGGTTGTGTTCCAACATAACCTATCTAACCAAGCATGTAAAAATAACATAAGAACACACGAGATTTTGTTACACAGTTCGGTGAAATCCACCTAGATCTGCGGGGCCTGGCCCAGTTCAGAATGAATCCACTAATCAGAAAGATACAGTACAAATTACACCATACAATCATACTTATCTTCTAATTATTAACGTGTGAATTTAGCAAGCTTCCCTTGCTACCGATCTGCCTTGATCAGACTCCCTCTGACCTCAAAACTCGTCGACACTAGATCTCCTCCTCCCGAGGAATTAAGGTATACATTCTAAACTAATCAATAGGTCACGGTATGTTGGGACATAAGTATGATGGCTCTCGTAATACTCTCGGAAAGATATAAAATCTGAGTACAAATTTTCTCAATGAAATTCGTGTGTAATGCAGCCGTGATGTCCACTATAAATAATCCATTGAGCATATCGAAATTCTCCATGATTATCTCCATAATATTCTCATTCTTGATATGCTTTTGAAGCATATCCAAATTCCATAAATAAAGGGATTTTCCTCATCTTAACATATCCCATAATATTCCATAAATCAAATTCCATAATTATAGGGATTTTCCATAAATTCATAATGCTTCATATACTTCCGAATCAATATTGCATAATCTCCATATTTCTATAAATCAATGTCACGCAATATTCTGTCATCAATCAAACCTTCAGCTTTTCGTATGTTCCAACATGAAAAGTTTTTCTTTTCAAATTTAGTTCACAAATGCCAACATAATAATTAATTCAAACCATATAACTTTACAAATCATAGAGTTATCAATGTAGTGACCAAGCTTCAGACAGTGGGTATAGCAGGATGGCACATCTTCGTACTCCATATTATAGTTTTTTCATTTGTAATACTACTCAACCTAATTGTTTCAGGCAGGGGATTAAGAAGGTTTATCTCAATGCATATTTTAATGGCCAAGGACCTCGTTAAAGATTAAGTTCCTACATCCATTTTAATAAATGAGCCTAAAAGATTATCAATGGATTGAATTGAGACAGTGTTATAATAATAAACAGGGGCATCACAGATAGCTACCCAGATTGGTTCGATTGAAGACTCAGAGTTTGGGGAGAACTCCGGTGTCCAACGGAGAACTTTCATCGGTGCTCCATTGAAAACCCAGCTTCCTTTGATCCAACAACACTGAAAGTCTTCAGTCGGCTCAAACTTGATAAGTACTCCATACATCCCACGGGTTTTGGCCTATTTGTTTTTTTAAAGTCAAAATTGGTAAGTTTTGACCCTAAATATAAATTAATATAGACTCCCTCAGTCCCATGAGTATTGCCATGTTTATTTTTTCGATGTTTGACCATGAATATAAATTAATATATTTACAATAAATATATCATGTGAGATATTGTTAGATTCATCTTAACATCTATTTTATAAATATCATTTTTTTATCCGGAATTAAGTAGCTAAAGATATTGATGGTAAACATGATCATTGAAAACTGTGAAAATGTACACATGCCAATACTCGCGGGAAAGAGGGAGTATATAATAAAAATACCATGTGAGATATTGTTAGATTCATCTAACATTTATTTTCTAAATATCAACTTTTTATGCGGAATTGTTATACGTAGCTAGAGATAATGACGTTCAAACATGATCATTGAATATCGTAAAAAAGTAAATACGCCAAAATTGATGGCACAGAGGGAGTATATGTTTGAAATCCAACAATCCTAGTTGAAATCTCCCTTTAAACCCAGCCGTTTTGAAAGATGATTGGAAAAGCTCCATTGTAGGTCTGCCACAGATGAACTTTCTTATTAGAGCATTGTTGTAGGGTTCCGAAAGTTTCTGCACCTCCTCATTGGTGTGAAGGGATTGAGAGAGTGGGGCGGGGTGGGATGTTTACACTTTTGAAATATAGCAGAGTAATATACACTTTCCTGAACTATCTTCATTCCTTCTAACTTCTTATCTCTCTTAGTTTTCTTTGGTTCCTTTAGAAATTTAGTAATTTTAAGTTTAAGGAAAGGTATTATATTCTCCTCACATTCTTAAAGGTCTCATAAATGTTGCCTTCCCGTTTTTGGCTCTTACTCAATGCTTTAGGAAATGGTGTCGGTGGTTTCTCAGTTCCGATTAAATTGTAAAATTGATCACTGAACCATTCAAATCATGCAATAATTTTTCATCCACTTTTACTAACTAAACATTAAAATATGCTTACTTATTTATCATCCATTACCTTGGTCATTGAGATCTAAGAGAATCATAAATTAAATGTGTATTTTCAATCTTTTTTAAAGTTCTAGTGATAAAAAATGAACTTTGCTTTTGATACTAATATTATTTAGTTTTATATATTATTAATATTAGATCAATAAACTAAATAATACCAATATTCACATATGATCACTAGACTTTTGAAAACAATTGAATGACATGACAATGTGCTAAGGAATGGGCTATATACAATTTATGGCATGTCAATGTACTTACAAATTTGGAAACTTAATTTCTCTATGAAGGATGATATGGTATGCATAGTTCCTGTTTGGGTGAAATTTCCAAAACTGCCATTACACTTATGGGGTCCAAAAATCCTGGGGAAGATTGGGAATGTAATTGGGAAACCGCTATTCATGGATGAATGCACGGAAAACAAACTAAGAATATCTTTTATGAGAATTTTGGTGGAGGTGGATATCTAGCAGAACATCTCGGAGAATGTGAATATAAAGGATGTAGAAGGCAAGTTGATCAAGAAAGAAACTGAACTAGAAAATAGACCTTTATACTGTCGAAAATGCCAAATGGGAGAAGAGTTTTTGCAGAGAGACTGTTAAAAAGGAGAAAATCATATAGGGGTGGCAGCTAAAGAAGAATACTGAGGATTAAAAGCAGGAAATCAATAGGAATAGAGATACAACACGAACAGAAGGATGTTGAATGGTCGGTTGTGCAATCCAGGAATAGGGTTAATTAAGAAAATCATAACTAAAGAGGGAATGGTGAAACAATCAGGTGGAAATTTCCGTTCCAATGAGATCATGAAAACTGATGGTATAAGGAACTTGGAGATTGAGGATGATCCTCCAAGGGACTATGGGCTTGTCTCATTATTGTGACGTGGAATGTCAGGGGGATAAATAAAATAGCAAAAAAGATTGAGATTATATCTCATCTCAAAGTATGAATCCAATGCTTGTTATGATTATAAAAACTAGGTTCAAAAGAGAAAATGCAGCCGAGGTAAGAAAGAGGTTTTGTGATAAATAGGACTTTGTGGATAATTATGATGCACACCCTAATGGGCAGATTTGGGCATTGTTGGAGAGAAGTAGAATTGGGGTAAGGGTGAAAAATGTAAGTGAACAAAAGATATTATGTGTGCTATGTGATGGAAATGAAGAAATGTTGTTCTAGATCACTGCAATTTATGCTGGAAACCTACTGAATATGAGGAAGAAGTTATGGAAAGACATTGAGCAATCACTATCATAGATCCTAGGACCTTTAATTGTAATGGGGATTTCAATAATGTCTTGAAATTAGGGGGACAAAATAGGAGGAAATAAGGTTCAAGCCAAGGAATTTAGTGACTTGGAACAAATGATGAACAAAACTGTGCTTAGTGAATGTGATAACACTAGGGATTATATTACATGGCCTTATAGACACTTGGATGGGGTGATCTATTCAATAATTTATAGAGCTTTGGAAAATGCATGGTGGTTCATGAAGTTCCCTTAGGTAAATGTAGAAAAATTGGAACCAGGAGTATCGGATCATGCTATGCTTGGGGTGAAAGTGTATGGAAAAAAAGAAGAGGTGTCAAACAGTTTAAATTTCTAAACTGTTTACTTGAACAACAAGAGGCCATGAGAACTATTGTGGAGAGCTGGAAAAAAACTCTTGAAAGACGCCCCGTGTATGTAGTTTGGAAGAAATTATTGAGGTTGCAAGGTGATTTGAGACTGCATACAAAAAATGTCAGAGGCACAAAGAGGAAGTTGGATCAGGTTATAGACGAGTTATCGGAAGCTCATAAATAACTGGAGAAATAGAAACTGAACAGAGATAGTATTGTAAAAGTGATAAAATGTATTGAGGAGGTGCAGAAATAATCAAAAGTGGAGTGGCTCAGATTAAGAGATGGAAACAATACATAATTTCATGCATTAATGAAGGATAAAAACAAAAGGATAGGGATGCATAAAATGAAGAAGGGTGATAGGACAGTAATTTCTTAGCAGGGGTAAATGGAGAATGAGGTTTTAAATTTTCATGAAAGTCATTGAGCAAAAATCAAAACAAACCGAATGTATTGACATGCAGGTAATCAGGAAAGGAAAAACTCTGAGTAATGAAGGGAGGAGGAGCATAATTAAAGATGTACAACTCAAGGAAGTACATGAAGCACTAAAGCGAATAGGGGATCTAAAAGCTCCAGGAGGGGATGGTTATGGTGCAAAATTTTTTAAGGTTAGTTGGAAGTTAATACAGTGTGATATTATGATGGAAATTGAGGAGCTTTTTTGTGAAGGAGAAAATATACAAAGTTGTCAACTGCACCATAGTTACACTTATTCCAAAACACCCCTTTGTTGTGAAGGTTAAGGATTTCAGGCCGATTTCCTGATGCACTACGTTATAAGAGTTAATATCTAAAATATTGATGAAAAGACTGAGCAAAGCAAATAATGAAATTTTATAGGAAAATCAAGAAGCATTTGTACCTGGGAGGAGTATTCATGATCATATTTTGTTGTCTTGTGAACTGATCAGGGCTTATAATAGGAAAGTGGGTGGTCCGAGATGCACTATACATATAGACATACAAAAAGCTTACAACACAGTTGAATGGGATGCACCGGATGAAATTATTAAGGGGGTGGGTTGAAGCATTTACTGATTGGGTGATTGTGTGTGCCAAATCAATATCATACATGTATGTTATTAATGGAAATCCTACAAAAATTATCCTAGACAAAAGAGGGTTGAGGCAGGGGGGTTCCCTATCCCCATTATTATTTTTATTAGTCATGGAGTATATGAGCAGGTGTGTACAATATATTGACAGAAATCAGGGCTGCATTTACCATCTTAAATGTGAAAAGCTACAAATCATAAGTCTTAATTTTGCTAATGATGTATTGCTTACCATAAGTTTGAGGAATCAACTAGATTAAGGGTGAGTAAAAGTAAATGCAAGGTCTACTTTGGGACTATGGATCAGGACCAACAGAAGAAAATAATGGAGGTAATAGGATTTGAAAATGGCTACTTGTCATTCAGATATTTTAGGGTGCCTTTGGTAAGTAAAAAATGGCCAATACAAATGTATCAGCCTCTTATTGAGAAGTTGGCGGATAGATTGAAACACTGGAGTACGAACCTTTTGAGTTATGCAGGAAGATTGCAGCTGATTCGAAGTGTTTTGTTCTCAATTGCCAATTATTGGATGCATGTATTTCCTTTGCCAAAAATTTTTTTGAAGCATATTGAGGTTTTGTGTAGATTGTACTTATGGGGTGGTGAAGAGATTACCAGGAAGTCACCAATATCATGGATTAAAACTAGTGAACCAAAAAGATCTGGATGATTAAATGTTATAACCTTAGAATAATGGAATATGGCATGTATGAGTAAAGTGTTGTGGAACCTATGTAGGAAGACGGGTATGACGTGGATAAAATAGATCCATGCCTACTATTTAAAAGGGAAAGATGTGATGAATGTGAGGTTTCCAACAAGCTCCTCTTGGATGGTAAAAAACTTGATTAAATGCAGGGGTATAGTGCAGAACATGGAGGAATGGAACAAACATAGGACTACAACAAATTCAGTGCAGAAATGTTTATGACAAATTGAAAGTGGAGTAGCCGAATGTTGGATTGAGTAGGATGTTTTATGAGAACCTTGCTAAGCCAAGAGCCAAATTTCACTGTGGATGATCTATCATAAAGGTTGTCTACCAAAGATAGGCTAAAAAATAGGCTTGGATGTGGAAAGAGAGTGGCCTTTCTGTGATGAAGATGAGTCAATATAGCGTATTTTCTGTTTGACTGCAAGGAGACAGGTAAAGTGTGGAGTGAAATATTGCGTTGGTTGCAAAGGGGAAGAAAACTATATACATCGGATGAGGAAATGGATTGGTTAATTCAAAACTGTAGAGGTAAGGGATTTAAGGTAAGGAATAGAAGGATCAAATGTTGAAAATCACAGCTACGAAAACAGTACATGGAGTATGGGAATGCAGGATTGAAACTTGTTTTGCAAAGAAAGATAGAAGCATAGCTACTACAAAAAAAAAATTGGAATGTATAGTAAATAGAAGTTGGGTGAAAACTAAGATTAAAGAACATTGTGCTAAATTTATGGTGAAATTTGTGCAGGGAAATAGGAGAATATGTTTTTAAAAAGAATATAAATTATCTGGAGATTTTTAATGAAAGTTAAATACGTTCTAGAAAAAAAAAAAGTTGAATGACCCTTTTAACTCTTAGTCTTGTTAGAAACTAATATCACAATTAATGGTGATACAAAAAAATGACCATCACAAATGGATGAAAAATAGTTGCATGTTCAAAATATGAATTTGTACATCAAAGTGTACATTGAAATAGGACACTGATATCTTAGAAATAAATAATCAGTATCTAAAAAAGAAACATCGATATTAATATTTAAAACGACAAGATGAAAAATGACACGTCAATAAAAGTAAAAAAATATATAAAATTAAACGAATTTTGTAAAAGAAAAAAATGTGAGAAAATATCACAAATTTTGGTTCGATCATCAAATACTAAAAATGAAATATCAAATATGTTGATGTGAGCACTAAAATGTGACACTAACATCGAAAAATAATAAACCATCAATATTAAAATTTTAAAAAAATCACACTATTGAAACATCAAGAATACAATAAATAAAATTCTATTAAAAAATAAAAAAAACATCAATATTAACTTTTAAAACGACAAGTTGAAAACTTAACACATCAATCAAAATGAAATAAAAATTAAAAATTAAAAACTAATATATGTAAAATATCACAAGCTAGTGCAAAATAAATAAAGTGTGAAAATTTTAACATATAAACACAAGATTTACATTAAAAGATCAATATTTAAGTTTAAACACATGATTTTAAGTCTAAAAAGCACTTCTTGTATAACATCACAATTTTTTGTTAAAACATCAAATACCGAAAATGAAAATTCAAGTCTGGTAGTAAAACTCGCGCATTGCACGAAAATGGGAAAAAAGCTGATTCGTGAATTTACCCGAAATCAATAATTTCTCAATTATTTGTGCTCAGAACCCCCAAAAAGTGGTATTTGCACCTTGAATCCCTCTTTTTCTCCCAAACTTTCTTAAATTATATTCGAAACTCCAACTCTAATTAAATTTTATAATATTAAACATTAATCTTTGGTTTCGTTGTGAGACGGTGTCGCACAAGACTTTGTCAGCCGCGTTAGGTGTGGAGGCTCACTTTGTGGGAGACACAAGGGAGTCTCACCCCTTTTGTGTGAGACACGGTGAATGAAATGTGGTTGTCAAAAATAAACTTAATAACATTGACTGGACCCACATTTTTATACGTACTAGTTATTCCCTTGAATAAGTGCCCAATTTGAAATTCCCATTGCACCTGTATGCACAATGGTGCCACAGAAATACACATCACCCCATAGTTGTTATTCACGTCATGTCATTTTTGCATCCTTCTTGTAAACTTCGTACCTGAATCCTCATCAAGATTTCCACGATCCATCACAATCTACTCTACTCCAACCTATAAACTCCAGTTTGGAGCAAAAGCAAGAAAACTTTTGGAGAATATTCGATGCCGAGTCCCAGTATCCCTCGTTCAAAATCTACACCTGATATCTCAGGAGAAGCTCCCCCGTCCCCCTCGCACTCTGATGTCAGGACTTCTTGGTCGGAAAA
>JAULKM010042444.1:0-13104 GCA_032355605.1 Rubia tinctorum
TTCTCTGTGGATGACCCCGACTTGCCAAACTATCTACTTAGTTGTATTTAGTAAGCATATCGGGCTTATAAATTGTATATTTGAGAGGTACGACGACGACCTCCTATCTCAACTTTTTGGCATGGAATCAACCGGCTCAAATGATCGGCTACAAGGTTCTCCGTACCCTTCTTATCTCTGACCTCCAAGTAAAACTCGCTCAAAAGAAAAATCCATCTAATAAATTTTGGCTTGGCCTCTTTCTTCATCATCAAGTGATGAACACTGCATGGTCAGTATATACAATAACTTTGTTACCAAGCAAATAAGATTGAAACTTTTCTAAAGAGAATACAACTGCAAGCGGTTATTTTTCTGAGGTGGGGTAGTTCCTTTGGGCCTCATTGAGAGTAATGGATGCATAGTAAATGGCGTGAGGCATTCTCTCCATTATTTTACCAAACACTGCTCTGAAGGCATAATCACTTGCATCGTACATGATCTCAAAAGGCATGGACCAATCCTAGGGTTGAATAAAAGGGGCCAAGACCAACCTTTCCTTTAATAAATTGAAGGCCCCTTTACAACCATTGCACAAAAAAATTCCACCTCCTTTAGAAATAACTTGCACAAAGAAGATGTAATTTCGAAAAAATCCTTGATGAATGGCGGTAGAATCCTCCATGACCAAGAAAAGAATGCACTTCGCACACATATTCGGATAAGACAAAGTTTGAATTGTGTCTTTCTTTGCCTTGTCTACCTTAATACCCTTAGAGGAGACAATATAGCCTAAGAAAATGCATTGTTCTACCATAAAATGACATTTCTCAGAATTGAACACAATTTTTTTATCAATGCAACACTTAAGAAATGATGCTAAATTTGATAAACAATTGTCAAAACAATTACCATGAATGGTGAAATCATCCATGAAAACTTCAACTAAATTTTCAACCATTTCCGATAGAATGCTTACCGTACATCTTTTGAAAGTGGCAGGGGTATTACATAGCCTAAAAGGTATACACCGGTAAGCAAACATACCAAAGGGGGATTTGAATGTCGTCTTCTCTTGGTCCTCATAGGAAATAGACACTTAAAAATAACCCAAGTACCCATCCAAAAAGAAATAATCTGGGTGACTTTTAAGCCGCTCGAGCGTTTGATCAATGAACAGTAACGAGAAGTGATCTTTTCGAGTCATGCATTTAGCCTTCGGTAGTCAATGCAAATGAACCACCCATTTTGGACGTGAGTTGGAACCATTTCAACCTTGTCATTCTCAACCATCGTTACCTCACTCTTCTTTGGCACCACTTGTGTTGGGTTCACCCATTTTCTATCCGAAATCGGATAAATCATCCCGACTTGAAGCAATTTGAGAATCTCCGCCTTTACCCTCTCCATCATATGAGGATTCAAACAACGTTGAGGTTTTTGCATGAGTTTCGCATCATCTTTCAACAAGATTAGATGCATGCAAGTGAATGGTTTTATATACCTTTGATGTTGGAAATAGTCCAACCAATTGGTTCCTTGTTTTCCCACAAAATCACCATTAGCTTCTCCTCTTTCTCTTGGGTGAGTCTACTCGTAATAATGAATATGAGTCTTTCCCATTTCCTAAGAAATACATACTTGAGGTCACTTGGAAAAGGTTTAAGCTCAATCACCGGGGCCTTCACCATTGATGGAAAGATTTCCAGTTTCTCGGATTCCTCTGAGGGTAGAGGAGGAGGGTTAGAATTCATATTTTGAAGCTCATTCAAGTCCTCAAAGCTTTCCTTCAAGTTAGTGCTCATAGAATAGACATTGTATACATGTTGATTATCACATTCTAGAGCAACTAACAAGGAATCATCATCACTTAATTCAAAAAATCTTTCACAACATCATTTAGAACATATAAAGCATGACAAGAATATTCTTCATTAGGATACTTCATAGAGTCATTTATGTTAAACTCTACTTTAATCCCATTGAATTCCATAGTAAGGGTACCATTATGCACATCAATCATTTTCCTATAAGTGTTCAAAAATGGCCTCCCCAACAAAATCAGAGCGGCATGTTTATCATGCTCCTTATCAAGGACATAAAAATCCACGGGGAATATTAAGGAATCCACCTTAACCAACACATCCTCAACAATACCCTTGGGATATACACTAGAATGATTGGCTATTTGGAAAACCACCCCAGTTTTATGCAACGTACCCAACATGAGGCTTTCATACAAAGAGTAAGGAATCACATTAATGGATGCACCTAGATCAAGTGTGGATTTTTCAAAGTGTATGTTTTCTTTCATGCAAGTAATGGTGAACATGTCGGGATCACTACATTAAGGAGTTAACTCCCTTTGACACAAAGCAGAGAAATGCTCATTTCCCTCCTTTCTTTAGCTAATTTTTTTCTCTTTGCCTTTTTATTTACAACACATAATTCCTTAATAAATTTAGCATAACTATAAATTTATTCAATGGAATTCAAAAGGTTAATATTTACGTCACATTTATGAAAGACATTGTAAATGTCCTTGTTGTCTTCTTTCCTCTGTTTGTCCATCAAAGCCTCCGGAAATGGTTGTTCGGGTACATGTAGATTGATCTCCACCATATTTTCCTTGTGAGGAGGGGATGAGGGATCGGGAATGGATGTTGATTTGTCAATGATGATATCCTCTTCCTTCTCCTTTTCTTTCCCTTCCTCGCTTTGTCATTGGCCACTATCTCGGCCTCTTCCTCCACTTCATTCTGAAACAGTTCAACCATGGTGGGCTCATTTTCAACGATTTCATCCTCCCGGGAAGTGCCAAATTCCTTACCACTTTTTAAAGTGATAGAACTCACATTTTGTGGAAGATTAAGCTCCGGTTGAGAAGGAATTTTCCCTGAATCTTTTGCCTCCATTCGGTTCAAGATTTGAGCCAATTGGCTCACTTGAGTCTCTAGGTTTTTGATGCTAGAGTTGGTATCATCTTGGTGTTTCTTGGCCTTATATGCAGATATGGTCAATTTCCCAATGGCTTGCATGATTTCCTCCTCTGACATTCCCGAACTTTCACCTTGATTGTGGGGCTTATAACTAAGCCTTTGGTATTGAGGTTGTGGTGGCCGATATTGTTGTTGAGGAGGGTGATAAGGTTGAGAATTTTGACTCCCTTGTGCATTCCCTTGTCGAAGATGTGGGTGGACTTGGTTAACCGCATTGTAAGGCTAGTTTTGGTAGCCTCAAGCTTCTTGGTAGCCTAGATATCCTTGATACCCTTGATTTTGGTATCCTTGGACTCGTTGATATCCCATAACACTCACTTCCTTCACGTAATTATTTTTGCAACGTAGAACATGAATCCGCAGGGTGTGGAGAAGAGCAAATCTGACAATATTTTACATGAGGTTTAGCTCCAAATTGTGTCATCAAATTCTTGACCATAGAAGTGAGGATCGAGACTTGGTCTTCAAGCTTTCCGTGATTTGAAGAAAAACTTGCATTGTTGCGGTTTTGCCTTAAAAAATCGGCTCTTGAGCTAAAACTTCTCAACTCTTTGGCTAGCTCCTCGTAAAGCCCCATAGCTTCCCTTGAGGACTTGTTCCCAAGAGAACCATTACAAGATCCCCTCACTAGCCTTTGATCTTGATCAAGAAGACCATTACAGAAATAATAGACCAAATCCCCATTCGAGTAACAATGATACGGACAACTAGCAAGAAGTTTCTTGGACCTCTCCTAATAGTCCTAAAATTACTCCTCATTCCATTTGATGATGTTGCTAATATTTTTCTTCAAGATGGATGATTTTGAAGCCGGGAAGTATTTTGTGAGAAACTTCCTCTTCAACTCAATCCAAGAGGTGATATTCCCGGATGGCAGATAATGGAGGGAATCCCTTATGGCTTTTCTCAATAAAAATGGGAAATCCTTTAACATGTAAAACTCCTCATTTACCCCTTCGGGAAGCATCCCACTCCAAACCATATGAAAATCGAGGAGGTGTTTATTGGGATCTTCTCCTTGCCTACCAAGAAAGGATGGTAGCAAGTGTATTAATCCAAACTTCAACTCAAAATGTCCATTAGCTCCAACAGTCAGATATGTGATGCACATTGGTTGTTGCTCTAGATTGGGAGCCATAACCTCTCTCAATGGGATTTTCCTCAACGGGATGTTCTTTCCTTGAATATGTGGGTGTTGAGGTTCTCCTCCCATAATTTCCTCTTCATGTTCCTCTTGATGATCAATAGAGGAAGAAGGTTCCGAAAAATGGTCACTAGGAGGGATGTTAGTCACACTTTCCAAAGAAAGCTTCCTAACCTTTTTCAGGTTCAACTCTAACTCGGGGTTATAGTGTAGGGGTTCTCGTGAAGAGGATCGAGTACGAACCATACACCAAGAACTCTAACAATGCTTCTCCAAGCCCAACAAAGATCAAATAAAAACCAAATAAAAACCAAATAAAAGTAAACTAACAAATATTCACAACAAGCACATATTCACACATAATATGCCAAAACATTTAAAAATAAACGCCTGTTCCCCGGCAGCGGCAGAAATATTTGGGAGGTCGTCGCCATAGCTCTCAAAGTTACTATTTTTAAGCTCTAAAGTGCTCTTTAACTACAACTAAGTAGATAATGGAAAATCGGGGTCGTCCACGAAGAAGAGATATACATATATATAAGGATTTTCACATTCAACGGTGAATACTACACTAGATATAGATATATATAAAAGCATGTAAAGTGGGGGGGTTTGTTTTTTTAAAATTATGTATTTAAAGACAATTTAACTAGCAACCAATGTAAATCTAGTAAATATCCAACAAACTACTGAGAAGAGATTAAACACAAATTACTGGACCTTGGGCACAAGTGATTTATACTTCCAAGCCTCCTATCTATTCTTGAACATACAACCTATTCAACACTTTCACTACTTAGTGTGAAGATAAATCTTGTACTCTTCTTTGATAGTAGTTTACAAGAGTGAGTTCGACATTTCTCGCTAAACCTCACTAATGACCCTTTTAGTCGTTCAATACTAAAAAGTATCCCATTAATGGAACTAAGCACGGAGAATCAACAAGCTTGGTAACACTTATAAACACAACACTGTGTCTAAGCATCGAACCAACCGATGCATTTACACAAAATTAGTCAAGAACGTTCAATGCTAGTAATATTCTCCTATTTTCTACACAAAACAAACATGATAAAGAAGTCGACATTATCACATTCATCTAGAATTCATCAAATTATCAACTATATTAGAAGCTCTAAATCATGCTCTTTGATTTCATATCAAAAGAAAGGAGAATAAGCTATTTTCTCCTAACCCTAACAAGTAATCATACATGCAATTCATATACTCAAACTTTTAACACCATAAATGCTTTCAATAACTAATATTCAAGAACAATAAATGCACAATAGCAATGCATTAAATAGGTCATATATAGTTCTCAAGACATCGTTTTGGAAGCCTTAATCAATTGCTCCCAACACTAAGTTTAGCTACTAGAGTTCATACTAAATAACAATAGAAGTTAAACAAAAAATTTGAGATGAAAAAATGATGAAAATGGTGGAAAACTAGGGTTTTATAGCTTCAGAACTGGGGAGAAGAAGCTGCTGAAAAGAGAGAGGATAAGAGAGTATTTATAGTACAAAAAACCAAAAAAAATAGATCTGGACTGCGATCCATTGCAACTCGTGACACATGCATCACGACTCGCGACTGGCAGAGTAAGCTTCTCTCAAATATTGTCTTCTTCTTAACTAAGTGTAGTTTTCTCCTCTTCCCATCTTCAGGTCTTCATGGTCTTTATTGTCTTCAAAAAGTAGTCTTCAAATCTTCGAACCATTACCTTGTCTTACAAAATCCTTATTAAAAGTGATAAGAGCGCTAAAGTCGCCCTTAACTCTCCTAATGGAATTTCAAGGGAAAATGGAATATCCAAAGCACAAAAGCATACCAAAATGAGTACAAAATATCCCAAAATCATCGTGTAATATGGATATATCATCGTGCAATATGGATATATCATCGTGCAATATGGATATATCATCGTGCCACCATATAGCCAAACAAAATGATCTTCATTGGTGGTGGTGGAAATCATTAAGGTTCTTTCCAAATTCTCCAAGGTATAACTAGTCCTCGAATGGGCCAAATTTTCCAAAGCAAGATGGGTTGGCGTCTTATATCTTTGGTACTGTGTAAGATGGCCGACCATTCCTCGCATCAGTATTTTTTTTAACTTTCTTCCACTCCATGAATATGCATTCTTCCACAAATGTTTCTACCAAGTTGAGATAGAACCACCCCGGATTCATAGCCCAAAGAATTGGCACGTCTTTGTTAGGGCATTTAGAGATCTCCCCATGATATAGAACTCCCACCAATTCAAATTATTGCACGTACCACAATGTCGGGTGAACTATTGTGGTACTCTTGCTCGAGTGGTCCCTATCCACACTCGCAAGTTCCTCCAAAACTTTCCCATTGAGAATGGGAGACCTTGTCTATGTGTTTTTGGTTCCTTTGCGTACCTCCACCCAAACGCTCTCGTAAATTCCCTATAGGTCATTGAGTACTCCTTTTCGTCAAAGTGGAATGTGATTGTCCCTCTCCCATCATTGTTCGATTTTGGCTCCAAAGTCACCAAGAATTCCAAAGTCTAATGAATATACGTTTTAGAATGTATTTCAAGGAAACCTTCTAGGCCTATCTGTCCTTGAAAGTAGGTGACGGGTTGGAGTAGGCCTAGTGTGTCCAATGTCTCTTTGAATGCTAACTTGGTCTCCAAAATTGCTCTCTTTGGTCTATCAAGATTTTTTCACTTCCGAGCCGCACCCCCGGAAATGTTAGTCAACCCCATGAAGTCATCAACAATGTCGAGAGTAGGAGCCACATGTGTTCCTTTCCCCTTATGAACTCAGGAAGTAGTTCCTTTCTCCGGTGTACTCCTCCAATGACCCATTCTATCACAATACAAGAGAAAATGGTAATGGCAAAAATACACAAGGCGTATGCACAAAGATCACTTAGCAAGAATAATGCTTCCTAAGCACCCAACATTTAGCACATTATGTCATCTCAACTAAATAATCATAATCCTACTCCACACTTAGTTCAACTAAGATCATGCATATAACCTACATACTCCTTCAAAGCATTTAAAATTTTCAAATTTCAAGTTACCCCAAATAACACAAGCATGCCAATGAAAGGAAGTAAATACAAAGTTAAAATATTTATACAAAATTTGGAGACCATGAGATGAAACTCAACACAAGAAAAAGCAAAGAGTGCTCTCTCTTGAGAAAAAATGCCTAAATTTTAATTCTTTCTATTTTGAAATGAGGGTGGATCTTTTTTAAATTATAGGAATAAGATAAGTGTTCTACATTGATGGATTAAGATACTCTAAATTTGGATTCAGATAATAGATGATGTTTCACAAATGGGTTGTTTAGAATAGAAACAAAAGGAAGGTAGTAAAGGCTTGCAAGAAAATGGAAATTTTTGGATTAAAACCTTCATGAATTCATGTTCAGAAAAGGTGTTAATGTTTGGTGTAGTACCACTAAAACTAACCAATTTGGGGAAGAAGAAAGGCATAGAATTGATGGGGGCAAAAATGCTTATTTTGGAAAAGTTTTAGTTTTACCAAAGTTCTGCATTTTTGCCCTACTGCATTGTTTTTTGTCTGGCATGAGGCATGGCACGACCATTACATATGAAGGCCTCATTTCAATTCTTCCTACACCAGCCATACACAGCTAGTGCTCCCTGCACCCTTGTTTTCTAAAATCATACTACAAATCCTATTTTCCCTGAACCAAAATCACTACACTACAAAAATATTCCCCCTATCAGTACCTCACCAAAAACTGTCACTCTCATTATCATAAAAATCAAAATCAAAGATCAAATGGAAATTTTCACACCAGAACCCCAATTCCTAATTCTACTCAAACCTACCACCTATCATTTCAATGATACCCATAAACCATATTCAAATCCTGTATTGATAATTCAAAAATCCGATGGAACAAAATGAAGCCAAAACCATATCAAAGGTTCAAACATATATTCATTTCTTACCAATACATCAATCTAAAAAATGCAAAGAATCAAGATTTCACATCCCTACTTCATTTTTTTTCTACGTAACCTAATCCCAAGAAGTCCTATGATGTTAACCTACCTAATTCATCCATATGTCCACCATAACTATATGACTCCACCGCCCACAAATGAGTAGTTTCTTTTTGTTTTGTTTTCTTTGTTTCTTTAATTTTAGCTAGGAGCCCTTTCAGGTTTTCATCCTAGCGAAACATCATATTTCTTTGGCTCACATCTGACCCATATTTAGCCTCTCATTTTTACCTAGGCTTCCCTTTCAGTTTTTCAACTGATCTAGGCCCCCAATGTTGCCTAAATTGTCCTCTCGGGTTTTCCATTTTGCGGGATTAATTTTGATTTTAGTTTTTTATTCATTTTCTTTTTAAAATTTTTCATTTTTTCCAATCCAAGCGGAAAAAAGCATCAAAGTGTACATTTACGTAAATCATTTAAACGCCTCCCTAAACTTAGAACTATAAAATTGGCCTTAATGTAAACATAAAAAAAAATAATTGCTAAAAATCAACGGGGTAAGTAAAATGACTCACAATCAAGAGCAGGAAGGACCATCATCTGCAGGAGGGGTCTCTGTTTTAGCACCGCTTCTTCTGTGCTAGCAAAGGATTTAGTATCAAATACCTAGAAACACATCATTGTTTGTGTATTTTGCACACACACACACACACACACACACACACACATATATATATATATATATCAAAATGCTTCTATTCATTTGAGAAGTGTTGTGATCTGTACTCCATGGGGTCGCTTATAAAACACACGGGAGATACAAACCCACGAAACACTTGATGCAAAGATAGAAATTTGTATTGTTTCTCTCATTCTCACCACCAACTACAAAAGAGTAGCTATGGCAAGTTTAGGGTCGTCCACAGACATGCTAGGAATTTTAAAGTTAACTAGGCAAGACTCGCAATCAGTTTTTCACTCTAATTGCGTGTCGAGAATAGTTAGTGTTGAAAACATGGTTTGGGGGAAGGGTTGTCTACAAAAAATAATTAAACATGCGAAACAAGAGATTAAACTATATTAAGCTATGAATTGGGGACATTTGTATTGCATGGCATGTATTTGATTTTGATCCTTGATTCTGTAAAATTCAAGACATATAAAACTATCCCAAAGATTTTGTCACATAGTGGGGTTCATAGTCAACACTTCCCAATGTATGTTAAACAAAGGTACCTACGATTATTATATCAACACCACCACAATAATTAGGGAAAACGTATCATGTGGTCCAACCAATCTGCGCTTCTCTTTCCCCTGAAGAATTACATCTGGAGCCTCCACTATGAAGGCTTCTCCCAATACCTACAGAGGCAAAGAAATAAGCATCATATGATAATTCTAGGATTCAAATGACGAAGGTTGCTAAACTACAACCATAGCTGCTACAAACCATTATGTTTATCTATCGGATTTCCTTGACCCAGTCCAAAATAGGAAAATACGTGCAAGTGGATTTGGTGCCCACAACCTATGTACAAACAAATACGTAGCAGGGATTCGCGGTCCTGCATATCCTAACCGGACACTCCCAAGGGAAACAAGACTAGCATGATTCATGTTACATAAAAGAGTAAAAATAACATGCATCATTTCAAGAATATAAAAAACAAGTCAAGCATAATATTCATACACATATAAGATTGGTTAACATAAAATATCACAAAATCTGTACCAAGTCATGAATACAAAGTTCTGCAGCTAAAAGCATGTTTTAACCAATACATTTAGCACATTTATTAGTATCTTTTGGTTTGTTGATTTCTAGGTTTAGTCAGGTGTAAATTACAAGGGGGCCATTGTTGGTTTTCTAGTCTAAATCCTTATTTATGTAGAATTATTAGACCTAATGGATGTTATATCCTTACGAGCATCTAGATCCTATTTTTTAGCTTCATTGTAGATTGATCGTAAGCACTTCAGAGTAGTTTAGTGAAGGGAATTTGTGAGGATGGTAGTATATTGTAGAAGGCCATTCACAAGGATTTTAGAAGACTAAAGACGACGAGTCAAAACATGGTAGAAGATAGAAGTGTCCAAGAAGGAAGAAGGAAGAAAAAGAAGAGGAGTGAATTGTAATCTAAGTGTTGCACAGGGTTCTGGGAATAATTCGAGAAGAATAAGACTTTGTGGTTAGAACTGTTGGATTTTTCTTCTCGAGCACTGTAGAGTAGACTACAAGAACCTGGAAATAGGATAAGGGATTTATCTATAGCAGTGCAAACAAGTTGAAGGAAAAATCCATGTTTTAGAAGAGTCGAAGACTGGCACGACCCATTTAGCTTACACGACCAGTGGCAGAGCATATCAGCAAGACCCATTTTGGCTTACATGATCCATTTATCCAATACGGATGGTGACAGAAGACCTTGGTATGAGCCACTTTGTTGTACACGGCCTTTACCGTCCAAGAAGCCTAGTGCGGCTAAGTATGGGCACAGGTCGTGCCATATTGCATGGCCCGTGCAACTCAAATTCAAGATGTGAAAACCAACCCACAAAATGGGAAGAATTACACACCTGCCTCATCAGTTTTCCCAAACATTAATTCCTAGCCGACGGTCCACAAAGGATCACCTGGCCTGTGTCATTCAATCATTCAAGTAAGTGTTACCAGCCGATGACCCGTGATGAACGGCGTGATCGTGCGCTCAGGAAGGTCAGATATCAATGCCCAGTTAGAGGCCCGTGCTTAATTACATGGTTCGTGCTTAGCTAAGACAACACGAGTTATGTGCTATAACATATCCCATGCCAATGTGGCATTGGTGGGGAACGACCCGTGCCAATGTAGCACTAGTGGGGGTCTAGGGTTTCACTATTGGGAGCCTTGGGATTTCTTCCAAACTTTAGCCTTTAGAGGCCCATTTGTCCTCCCATGTATATGGATTCTTTAGCCTCTTGGGATTTAATAATGTAGATTTTATTTTGTAGTACGTAGGAAGGAAGATGAGATCTCTCTCTCTCTCTTTGGAGTTCTTCTTCCCTTTTCCTTCTCTTTCTGTTTCTTTTCTTTCTCTTAATTTCCTATATCCATGCCATTTAATTCAATATTTTCCATGGATCTATTATAGTTCAGTAGTTTATTTATTTTGGGGATTATATTTGTATCATGACTTGGTAGTTATTTTGTGAGATTCTAAGATCTCTCTATCTTGTTATGCTTATGAACAATATGTTGTCTTGTTTCTTATATTCTAGTTAATTGCATGATTTTTACACTACGTTGGCATACACCTTAGTTTACTTTCATTTTGGCACATTTATTTATGTCCCCTAGGGATTCAAACTTAGATGTAATAGGGGAAGCGAAAGTCAAGGACCGTATGAGTGTATGCATGTGGGTTGCAGAGTCAACGTTCCAAGAACCATACACTAGTTAGGTGGACTGGAACCTAAAATGTTACGGATAAAGATAGCTTATTAGCTAACTAGGGTTAGTATAGTTAGACCTATGTCGTTGCAACCTTTGAGTCAACGATAAGGTGCCTATCCCTTTGCGACTGTAGGTATGAGGAAAAACATTTATAGTGGAGTTCCTGGGATGTTATCTTACGGGGAATAATTAGATATGCACAGGAGGAAGGGTCATTGTTTCACCACCTAATTATGAAGGCAGTGTCGGTAGAAGAATTGTGTGCACCCTTATGTGACGGATATGGCAAAGTGATGAGTACCAACCACACTCTGTGGTATAAGTATTAGGATAGGTTTGTATGTCTTTTATATGATTTAATCTAGATTCAAAATATACTACCGGTCATGTGACGTAAATATTCCCCAAGTGCTAGCTATACATAGTTTTACTCTTTTGTTCTTTGCATGATTTCAGTTGTTATATAAAACTCCCCCAAAACACTGTTTTGTGACATTAACTATTCCTGACACGTGATCGGATTGATGACTCAATTGCGGCAGTGTAAAATTAACCTTTAAGTCCTAGTATCTCTGTGGACGACCCCAAACTTACCACTATCTTTTGGTAGTTTATTAGTAAGAATGGGAGAAACTCTATAAATTCTTATATTTTGCCTCTTACATTCCGCGGGTTTATTGATACCTAATTATTGACCCCACGGAGTGTGGATAAACAAATTACATCCTTAAGGAAATAAACTCCTCCCTCAAAATTGAACCCAAATTCACTATTTAAATCAATGGCCTAGGGAAAAACTAGGAAGATTAAAAGAAGAGAGGAGGGTTATTGCTTTTATCTCACCAACTACTCTTAGAAAACTATGAGAAATAAATTACAACTAATGCCCAATACTTCAACCCTAGTATATATAAGCTTCTTTATATATTAGATAGGAAATGGGCCTTAAAGAGACCCAAAAGGACAAGGGAAACATTAGTTCGGTGGCGGCACGGGTCGTGCAATAGAACAAGGCCCATGTGGCACGGCCTATGCAATAGTTCAAGGGCCGCCGGCTGGCAGTGGATCTTCGGTCTTCTGAGCAATGTGGCCGCACAATTCTTTATGGGCTGCCGTCTGGGAATGTGTTTTGAGATTTTGAACATGGCGGCCTGGGCAATTCCTTGTAGCCCTTCAGGTCGAACTAATTTATTTAAAAACAGAGGGTGTGGCCATGTAAAATTTCATAAGATATGGGATGGTCTTCGGATTCGGATCTTCAGGTAGACTGGTGGTGCAATATGTCATGGACCGTGCTAATACTTATCCGCATGAGTCATTTTAATGGAACGTGTTATGAATTTCCTTGCGGCTTGTTCATTTACTTAGGCACCATACCAATCGGCTGGCATGGGTCTTGCAATAGAACACGGTCGTGCCAGTTTTCAACTTTGTCTGATGATTAGACGCCAGAATGCATGTATTTTCCTAAGCCTTTAGCATCTCTTTTGTTGGAATATTGCTAGATGGGAGGCCGTCGTCGTGCCTCTCAAAGATAGTATTTATAAGCCCTAATTGCGGCTATACTACTAGAAAGTAGATAG
>JAULKM010042454.1:0-13104 GCA_032355605.1 Rubia tinctorum
ATAGTAGTTTACAAGAGTGAATTCGACATCTCTTGCTAAACCTCACTAATGACCCCTTTAGTCGTTCAACACCTAAATGTATCAAAATTCTAACACCATTAATGCATTCAACAACTAAATTCAAAGCACAATAAATACACAATAGAAAAAGCATTAAATATATAGAAACGATTCTCTAGAGATGGATAAGGAAGCTTCAATCCATTGCTCCCAAGGAGATTACTAGTCAGATAATGAAAAACATAACTAAACTACAAAAACTAAGAAAAGAAGAAGAAAACTAGAATTTTAAGTGTTGTAGAATTGGGAGAAGAAGAGTCGAGGAGAAGGAGAAAATTAGAGAGTATTTATACTACAAAAAGTCCAAAAAGCATATCTGGGCAGAGTACCGACACGACTCACAACACATTCATCGCGACTAATGACAGGAGGAGTACTCTGCCCTCAAATGTTGTCTTCTTTTTTTGGTCTAAGTGTAGTTGTCTCCTCTTGTCTTCTTCGAGTCTTCAAGGTCTTCATTGTCTTCAAAATGTTGCCTTCATGGTCTTCAAATCTTCAAATATAGTCTTCAAAGTCTTCCAACATTTGCCTTGTCACACAAAATCCCTAGAAAAATAATAAAAGCATAAAATCGCTCTTAACTCATCTTAGAGAATTTCAAGGCAAAATTACACATTTAGAGCAAAACAGTGTACAAAAGTGAATCCAAAAATACCCCAAAATAACCGTATAAAATGGACACGTCACCTCTGAGTACACGTACCATGTTGTTTGGCATAGGTCATTGGCTGGAACCTCATTTTGCTCAGTAACATGGCAAGGGACGTGTTATTCATAACACCCCATGCGCTGGTCTTTGCATTGGTGACTAAAAACGATGTGGCCAGTATGAAATGGAACGGTCTGCGCCCATACTTAGCTAAAATTTTGAGTGGAACAAACACATGGCACACATGCAGCTGAATTTGGCACGGTCTGTGCTGGGATATGGCATGGTTTGTGTTGCTTGGAAGGGGCCATGCTTAGAACGCCTGGCATGGGCCAAGTTGCTTGGCACCGACCATGCTAGGTGAGCCTTCATACCAACCTTGGCTGGTCCGTGCCTGCCCTCGTGCTGGCATTGGCTAGTTCTGCATGCTGACTTGTTTGCTTCGCTATGGATGAACCGTTGGTCCAATTTAAGAGTTCTTATAGTCGATTTTATGGTGATCGAGAAGAGGTATCCAATGGTGCCACCCTAAAGGGATATACCTTCTCGTATTGTTCCCATAACTCCGTCCACCTCTCAGACTACAATTCCTACGCTTCTCTCTTGGCCTTCTTAAACTTCGAATCTGCCTTTTCCGGGATCGATTTCATCTACTACCATGCTTTGGAGTCTGTGACCTTAAAGTTACTACCATATTTGCAAATAACCTTCGATATCTTCTACAAAATTTGCGAATGGCCTTCAAATATCTTATACCACCCTTAGGTATGGCCTTCTACAAAGAGATGATGAAAAAGTACTCTCGATCAACCTACTAATCAGATCACAAATGAATATCTAGGTTCCCATGAATAAAAAGTGTCCATTAGCTTCAATTGAGTCTACAAAACTTGGGATTTAGACAAGAAAACTAACAATGGTCATCTAAACCCTTTGTCATGTAAACCTAACTAAAACTAGCAATCAACCAAGTAAAACATAGTAAAAATTGTGTCAAATGCCATAGTTAACGCATGCTATGGTGCACATCGGACTCCCCATACTTAAACCTTTACTCATCCTCGAGTAAACAAAAATGAGAAAAGATCTAAACAAAATGTAGCAAGCAAAGATAAGTTAGCCAATGCATTCAATTTATTTCAAATCTACCCTAGTTCCTCCAAAGAAGTAATAATCTCACATTTCTACACTCCCCGAAGATAATAAAGTAACCTAACCACTTGGAATATTGTGAAGAAAAAGGTAAGCACAAATGATAGTTGTTGAACTAGCTTACTCCACCGAATAGTTCGCCAAAAGAAATCTAAGATTTGTTGTTGAAAACACCACCAGGGATAATCCAAAAGATCCTCAACTTGGTTTTGACTAAGGATAACTCAAGTTTCTCGACTTAGTTACAACCAGGGACAATGCCACAAGATCCTCAACTTTGTTTCCGTTTTCTCTCAATTTCTGTCATTTTACCTAGGAGCCTTTTGGCATTTCATCCTAGCTTCCACACATGTTGAGCTCACCATCTCACCTTTTCCCACACGACCTCTCATTTTTGCCTTGGTTTTCCAACCTAGCTAGGACTAGGCTCTCATTTTTACCTAGGCCTTTCGACCTAACTGGGTTTCTTCCCATTTTTGCCTAGGTTTTCCAACCTAGCCGACACTAGGCTCTTATTTTTACCTAGGTATTTCGACCGATCCAGGTTTCTTCCCATTTTTGCCTAAGTTGCCCTTTTGGGTTTCCCACTTTAGCAGGGAATTTTTTTTCTTCAAAAGTTTCAATTTTTTGTGTAGCACAAAATGCCCCAAAGTTGAGCTTCATACTACTACAAAAAGATAACAAACAAAAACATTACACCGCCAAAAAGGTTCATCCCAAAACAAAGTGATATCACCCTAAAGATTACACCACCAAATACTCTACCAAATTTTCTAAAACCAAAAAAACCAAAAAGACAACAAACAACACAACACCAAAAATCCAAAGGAATCCCGAGATGAAAAATCCTAAGTATTTCACTACTCCCTCCCCCACACATAAACTATGCATTATCCCCAGTGCAATGAATCACTATAAACCATAAGTGAGAGAAATAAAAGTAATGAAAGTCACTCATGTGACCCCAAATGGTCCCTCCTCAAGTGCCAAGTCTCGCGTCTCGTCTGCCTTTCTTCTTGACGCATTTCTTGCCTCTCGTAGGAATAACATCCCGAAAACCATCGAGTTTTGAAGTGTGAAGTCTCTCAAGAACTTGCTCGATAGCTCTTCTTGGACATCCAACCTCTCATCCACAATATCGAACTCCTCCGTCATCTCCCACTCGATGGAGTCTATCCTAGACCTCCAAGTGTGCATGATGTCCTCCATAGAGCCAAGTCGAGTCCCAAAATCCTCCAACTCTAAGCTCATCCCCCATACCACTTGACCGATATCCCACACAGGTTGAGTAGAATTAGCAAGTGTTACTCAAAAAATGTGAAATTTGTCTAGGAGATCCGCGAGTAGGTGTGTGCGATTAAGTTATGCTCTAGACGGAGTCTCGTCGTCACCCTCCTCGACATATATGTCGGGGTTTGAGAGGATTCCATAGAAATCCTTCTCGAACCTCGAATTTGGGGCTAGGAATAGATCATCAAACATCGTATCCAGGTTGATAGTTGTACGCTTCGGCTGGGGGAGAATCTTAAAATTGTACACTGTTGAACCGCCATACAACCATGCAAAGTAACCCTCCAAAATCGTGGTAGCTACCATAGATGACCTCATAAGTTTTTCTATTGTATACCATGTCCCCAAACAACCCTAATTTTCCACCGTAAATGAAGAGGGGACCGAATGGCCCAAGTACTAGGCTAAAAGTCCAACCATGCCGCCCATAGAGATATTTCCACCATTTTTATCTCCCATGGAAATGCACTCTTCCAAAAATGCTTTTACCATGTTGGGGTAGAAATTCCCCTCCTACGTCATCAACTAAAGGACTTGAACGTTTGAACCGGGACACTATGAGATCTCTCTGTGACAGAATACATCTGTGGACAATAATTGTTGGACATATCCCATTAACAGATGGAAAATCTATGTACTCCTGCAATGATGCTTCCTCTCTATGCCCAAAAGAATTTACCAAAAATTGCTCAAAGAAGATGGAAGGCCTTGTCGGTGTGTCCTCGGAACCTCTTTCCCGTACCTCCGCCCAAATGCTTAGGCAATGTCCCGATGAGACATAGTGTACTCTTTATCATCAAAGTGGAAATGGATGATCCTCCTTCCTTTACTGTCTTTTGATTGATCCAAGGTTGCTAAGAACTCCAAAGTCCACCGAATATAGGTCTTCGAATGCTTATCTAAGAATCCCTCTAGACTTATCCGGCTTAGCAAGAATGTTACGACTCGAGTAGGCTTAGAGCTCCAATATGGTTCACTTCGGGCATCTCAAGTACTTCAACCTCCAGATCGCACTCTCGGAAATGGGGGTCAATCCTATGAACTCATCAACAACACAAGCGGGGGTTAGGAGAAAGTGTAGTCACTGGCCTTCATTTCCCAACCTTGGCCAGCTTCTTCCCTTTGTCACCCAGGGAAGAAGTTCCCTTTTCCGACCTAATTCTTTTTGAAGTCACCCTATTCACAAAAACAAAAGGGTGGTAATGCTAGGATAACCAAAGGCATGCATCAGGACTCATTAACACTTCTCCCTAAATAGCCACAACATTCCAAATCATGCCATCTCAACACAAAGGGGATTCAATTAAGAAATATTCTCCCTAAACAACAAATCATGACAAATCATAGCATCCTACCAAGAAGATCATGAAATCAAGAATCATCCCTCCTACATCATCACAATCAATGAAGATAATATCATCAAAGCATATGCATCCCTCCACATCAGCACAAAAACATTCAAATAACCCACAAAACTTTCTTCAAAACACTTCAGCATATTTTTTGAGTTTCAAGCTCCTAATCACATTATCAATATGCTAAATAAATAAAGTAAACATATAGCTCAAAGGATTACCAGGAATTTGAAGCCAGTAGACGAAGAATCCCCACAAGAAGAAGCAAAAATGCTAATTTTGAGAGAAAACGGCCCCAATTTTCGATTTTCACCAAGAGGAAGTGAGGGTGAGTATTTTTGAGAGATTTTTAATTAGCTCATTGAAAACTATAGGTGAGTTAATGTACTATGGATCATTAGTTTCAGCAAAGGAAGTGATTTAGACAAGAGGTACAAATGAGTTAAGGATGGCAATTTAAAATTAAAGAATGAAAGGGACAAAAGTACCAGTTTATTTATGCATAAAGGAGGAGTTGATGTACTATTTACACCAACATTTCAAGGAAACAAAGGTTTTTTCTGAATTATTAGCCCAAAATTTTTTCCCCTTAAAATTGGATGTTTTGGCCCAAAAATCACAGCTACAAGAGGCCTGAGACGAGGCTACCCTTGTGCCAACCGTGATAGTACCTCTCATGCCAGGCAGCCCACCATGGTCCATACCAGAGCCTATCAGCACAAGGAATCCCTAGTGTAAAAGTGCCTTTTCCCTTTTTCCTCCATTTTTCGAAGAAACTTTGTCACCTAAGAAGCCCTATATCCTTTCACTCCAAAAGAACAAGACTCGAACTCAAATTCATCAATCAACAAGAGTTTCATCCCAAAAATATTTGTCACGTACTAAAACATGCAAAATATATCTACTAAAGGATATCAAAAACAAACAAAGAATGAGCACCGTATTTTTATTGTCGTCTTCACGACTTATTACTCTTTCATGCATTTCAATTGAAAGAACCTACCGTTGAGTCTCTGGAGTCGCCATCAGCAACTTCACCCACGATGATATCCTTGTGAAGAGGTCTCCACAAGGTGTCATTTTTACCTTAGAGCACTTTGTTCGCAAGAAAAGTGAGTATTTATTCATATCCAGTGTCGAGTCCATAGAAATTTCCATAGTGCACAACATCAAGGACATAGAAGTCTACCAGAAACACCAATTTGTCAACTCAAACCTTAACATCCTTCACTAGTTCCCGAGGACTAACTTGCAAATGATCGGCCAGTAGGACAATTACCCAAATCTCTTTAAGTTTACCTCTTTCGAGGTTATCATAAATGCAAGACGGGATGAAATTAATAGAGGCTCCTAATTCTATCATAGCATTCTTCACGAATTTACTGCCTAGAGAGATAGGAATCGAAAATATGTCGGGGTAATCACATTTGGTAGGAAACTTCCCATGAGTAAGAGTAACAACTTCCCCTATTTCAATTTCTCTAGCTTCCTAATTAGCTTGTTCCTTTTCTTAGTGCATGAAAATTTCAAAATTTTAGCATAAGAGGGAACATGCTAAATCAAGTCTAAGATCGGGACACTAAACTTAACCTTCTCAAAAATCTTTCGACTATGATCATCATTAGTTGCCACATTTGGCCTTCCCCTGTACTAGGGAAATGTGGTGGAAGGTTCACCCTCGGCTCGGGTGTTGGAATATTCTTGACAAGTTCATCCTCCACACACCTTGACTTGTTAAACTCTCCCCTTCATGAATTTCTTCATCATAGAAGTAAGAGATTAGACTTGCTCCTCTAACTTAAGGAATTGAGACGGTTCATCCACATACTTCAACCTAGATCTGTACCAAATTGCCTTGTACTATTTGCCATCTCTTCAAAAAGTGCCATCGTACCCTCAGGCTCTTGTTAGAAATTGAACAATTGCAAGCGGAATTCACCATATGCATGTCATCAGCACACATCCCTTCGAAGAAATAGTAGACCAAGTCAGCCTCCTTGAATGAATGACATGGATAGCTCGCCAATAGTCTCTTCAACAATTCCCAATACTCATAGAGGGATTCATTAGCAAACTAAGAGATATTTAAGAGTTGCTTCTTCAACCCCGCATACTTTGAAGCTGGGAAGTATTTCTTGAGAAATCTACGCTTCATATCCATCCAAGAGATGATGCAACTGAGAGAAAGGTAGTACAACCAATCTTTGGAAATCCCAAAGTGAGAAGGGAAACGACCTCAGATTTTAATCTTCTTTCGAGACTTCCTCCGGCTTCATGTTGGTACAAACCAGGAGGAATTTCGAAAGATATCTTTTTGGATTTTCATCGGCCGTTCCATGGAAAGTTTGTAAGTAATAGATCATACCGCTCTTGAGTTCACACGTCACATTAGGTGGAAAGGGCGGGAAGAGGATGCAAAGGGGTTGATTCTTCAAATTTGGAGCCATCAACTCCTTCAAAGTGCAGTTCTCCTCTACCATTTCTCTTCTTTCTTTGGTCAGAAAAACTGATTATTATGGAACCTCTGGTCTAATCCTCTTTTTCCTTCTTCGCTTACCAACTTTGTATTCCGTTGGATAATGTAAGACTCCCAAATTATTGGTATGGGTATGTACCATAAATTGGGAGTGAATAGTACCCAACAAAGAACAAAAGTAGTAGAAAGGTTAGAAGTAACGGGATACTAACAAGGAAGCTCAACAACAAAAACCAATAGAAACAAAAACAAAGATAACACTAATTAATCTACTAAAATGCTATACAAGTTAACTACTAGACCGTTAAACTAACATCCCCGGCAGCGGCACCAAAATTTGACCTGTCCCCTCCTAGCGTCGTTAAAACACAAGAGGGGACTGTTAGGGAATAGAGATAGAATTTATAATGTTGCTCCCATTCCTTCTACTATGCTACCTAGAATGGTAGATAGTGGCAAGTGGCAAGGTCATCCACAGAGATGTTAGAAATCTAATAATAACTATGCATAACCGTGATCGGGTTGTCAATCTGACCACGTGTTAAGAATAATCAATATTGGTAAAGTAGTTATTCAGGGGGAGGGTTTGTACTAACAGTTACTAACATGAAATCACAATAAAAAAAAACTATATAAACTAGCACATGGAGAATTTTTACATAACATGATTAATATCATTTTGATCCTTGATTTCATCTCATACAAGAACTATACCCTATTCTAGTGTTTGTGACTAGTAGTGCTGACGATGGTCAAAACTTCTCCCTATATTTCATAGAAGTGTGCGTGTATAAAGTATTCTATCAGCCTCGCCTCCACAACTAGGGGATTTCAACAATAGAAATGGTTCATTGTGCAGGTCTGATTCTCCTTCGTGTGATTAAGTTCTGAGCCTAACACTATGAACACACTGCCCCTAGGTCTATAAAGGCAATGGAAGTAGGCATCTTATCAATGGCTCTAGGATCACAAAGATAATCCTAGCTTGCTACTTTAGCTATCTCTACCCATAACCCTTCGAACCAACTCATTGGCTTACTTGTGCATGGTCGATCATAATGTTAACAACGGAAACATACGTGTACACACCCACATGGATCCGGACCCATCGTTACTCCAAGCGCATCTAGGTTTCCCTCCTATGGGGTATCATTAGTGCAACAACATGAAGGTAGACTTGTTTGTGTGCTAATTAAGTGTGACAATATTGCAATTCACAAGAATACGAAGAAAAAGACAACATAATAATAAAAAAACACATAGAAATAGGTAGATCTAGAAATCTAAAAAATAAAAATTAATACATGAATACAAATATAATCCCCAAGTTAATTAACATCTCCCCAAAAATTGAATAAAATATTTCATTGGATTCAATGCCTTTGGGTACAAAAAAATAAAGAGATGAAAAGAAAAGAACCTTGGGGGAAGGAAGAGTGTTTTCTCTCTGTAGCCTACTCTTAAAGATGAAAAATGAACATACACTTGAACCCTAAGTAGACATAGGTCCATATATATAGTACTAGAGAATTGGTCCTAAAAATAGGCCCAAAATAGGCCAAAAACCATAGCGGCCAAAAACAGCATGGGCAGTGGGATCTGGCATGGTTCGTGTCACCCGATGACCCTTCATGCTGGCACGGGCTGCTTGGCCTGGCACTGCCCGTGGCCTTGTGCTAGCACGACCTTCCCGGTCTAGAATGGGATAATTACTTTTTGGTGGTATGGGCAGTATCACATGGCACAGACCACCGGATGGAGCCTCGTTTTGATGCCTCTAAGTGCACGTCCCGTGTCATTTGGCGTGGGCATTCAGCTGGAACCTTATTTTGCTCAGAAACATGGCACGGGCCATGTCATTCTTTAAACCTCATGGTCTAGCCTTTTCATTTATAACTTTAAATTACACAGACCATGTGAAACGGAACTGTTCAAACCCATACTTAGCCAAATTCCAGAGTTGAACGAAGACGTGGCACACAAGCAGCTTAATTTGGTACCGTCCGTGTTGGGATCTGGCACAGTCTATGTTTCTTTGAACGGGTCATGGTGAGGACCCCTGGAATGGGCCATGTTGCTTGGTATGGGCCGCAACCTTGACTGTTACATGCTTGCCCTCATGTTGTCCTTGGCTGCTTCTGTCGGCTGACTTGTTTGCTCCGCTATAAACGAAGTGCTTGTCCGATTTGAGAGTTCTTGTAGTTTATTTTATAGTGATCGAGAAGAAAAATCTAATGGTGCCACCCTCAAGGTCTGATTCTTCTCGGATCGTTCCCAGAACTACATGCAACTCTCAGACTACGATTCCTCTGTTTCTTTCTTGGCTTTTTAAACTTCAAATCTGCCTTTTCTGGGCTCAAATCCATCTTGTACCACCCTTTGGAGTCCATGGTCTTCAATCTACTACCATCCTTTTGATAGCCTTCGATATCTTCTACCATTCTTGCGACTGGCCTTCAAATATCTTCTACCACCCTCGTGAATGGCCTTCTACAAAATGATGATGTAAAAAGTACTCAATAGCAACCTACTAATGAGATTAAAAAGGAATATCTTGGTGCCCGTGAATAAAAAGTGTCCATTAGCTTCAATTAAGTCTACAAAACTCAAGATTTTACATAAGAAAACCAACAATGGTCGTCTAACCCTTTGTCTTGTAAACCTAACTAAAACTAGAAATCAACCAAGTAAAACATAGTAACAATAGTGTCAAATTCATTAGTTAATGCATGCTATATGGTGCATATCATTTGCCAAATTTTTCCTTAAGACTAGGTCTCCTACATTGGAACTGGTTGTGTGCACCTTGTCATTGTATGACTTTGCGAATCTCTAATTGTACCTAGCTTCCATGACGCTCATGAGTTGTTTTTGTTCTTCAAGGATGTCCAAATTGGATATCAAGTCCTCTTGATTTCTTTCTTCATTGTATTCCATGGTTCTTGGGCTTGGAATTCTTACTTCCACCGGAATGACTGCTTCGTGGCCAGAGACAACTAAATGGTGTTTATATAGTTTATGTCCTAGGGGTTGTCTGGTATTCCCATAAGACGGCAAGTAGCTCCTCTACCCAACCTATTTTTTCCCTTCGAGTTGCTTCTGTATTCCTTAAATGATGGTCCTATTTTTTACTTCCAATTGTCAATTAGCTTGGGAGTGTGCGATATAGGTAAACTTCTAACTTATGTTCAAATCCTGGCACCATTCATTGAATGATTCGCTTGTGAAATGTGTTTTTTTGTCTAAGAAGAGAGTTTTTGGCACCCCAGACCAATAATGTAAAATATATTATCAGGTAAATGAGATCAACGCTTTGGCTGTGATCTTGTTGAGTGGTTTGCTTCTAATTATTTATTGAAGTTTTCAACTGCGAAGATGATGAATTTTGCTCCGCCTAAACCTGGTGGGATTGGACCAACTATATATCTATCTCACATTTGTCAACGACGACGCACTGTATACCCCTGACATCTTTGATTGTGGTTTTCTCCATATTGTGGCATTTCGCTGATAGTTATTGCACTTCTGGACGAATGTTTGCGCGTCTTTGAATATTTTTGACCAGTTTTATCCTAATCTTAGTATTTTCCTTCCTAGTGTCTGAGCTTCCTAGTCTGACCCGCACCAGTCTTCGTGCATATAGATATTAATGCTAACTCTCAAGGTCCAACAAACCGTAGTCAAGGTGCGAGGTAGTTCTCTTTGTACATAATGTTGTTGTTGTAGTTGTATGACGATTCCCTATCCTCCATTTTCCATGCTTCCACTCTATCAATGTTTAGATGGCCGTGTTTGAGGTACTGTTTTATGGAATCTATCTAACCTTAACTGTCTTCTTGTACCTGTGCTACTTTTGTGGCTTTAGTATTTCGTGTTAGTACTCTAGTTCAACTAAGACATCTCTTTCTCTCTAAAGGGATGTATATCCTGAGGTCGCCAGTTTACGTAAAGTGTCCTCCTTTGTATTGTTAGACTGAGGTATATGCATGATTATGAAGTTGGTAAACCTTCAAATAAGTTGTATTATCTTGTTCAGGTATTTGATTAATTGTCTCTCCTTGGAAATGTAATCACCCAGCACCTGTTAGACGACAACCTGGAGGTTGTTGTGGATTTGGATACTTTGTATCCCTATTTCTAGGACTAGGTAGAGTTTTTTTATGAGTGCCTCATATTTAGCTTTGTTTTTTGTGATAAGGAATTAGAATCAAGTGCATATTTATGCTCATCTCGTTCTGGGCTAATTAGTAGAAGACCTGGTCTGCAACTTTCCTTTGACCAAGCTCTATCTACGAAAAGTATCCATGCGCCTTCATTTTTTCCCTTTCCTTTAGGATTGAGCGATTACTCCCCTTCCGCCACATCAGTGTATTTCTTCCGCCGAGTTTCCAAGGCATGCGCTTTGAGCAATGTTCTGGCACTGAATATAATCTTATGCTCTCCTAGCTTGATAGCCCATATTGTTAGTCGGTCGGATGCTTCTTTCTTGTGAAGGATTTTCTAGATGGGTTGGTCTGTGTACAATACATTTTTGTGGGCCTGGAAGTATAGTTGGAGTCTTCTGGCGAAGTGAATAAGTGAAAGGATGAGCTTTTCCATCGCTGAATGGTTTTTCTATGAGCCTTGGAGGCTTCGGCTGACGTAGTACAAAGTATTTAGCGTCTGGTATATTATCGAACTAAGACTAAGATAATAGCATGAATTGAGACTGCGAGGTACAGGTACATGGTCTCCCCTTCCTTGGGTGTTGATAGCAACGGTAGATGTTGTAGTTTATTTTAGAGTTCGTCATTTGCTTTCTAGCACTCCTCAGTCCAAGTGAACTTGGATGGTTTCCTTAGCACGTAAAAATGCATGTTTTTTCCTACCGCTTTGAAAATGAATCGGCTAAGTTCCTCCAAAGAGCCCGTGAGTACCTAAACATCTTTGACCGTCTAGGCGGTGGTAATGTCTAAATAGCTTGTATCGTCTCCTAGGAACTTTCCCGCTTATACACAAATGGTGCACTTCTTGGGGCTTAGCTTCATCTCGATAGATTGGAATGTTATCAACATTTCTTCCAGGTCTCTTAGAAGTTCTTGTAAGGTGCTCTTGATGACCATGTCATCCATATAAATCTTATGTCATGTCCAACCTGATGTGAACATGCTTTGTCAACTGTTCGTTGAGACGTAACTCCAACATTTTTCAGACCGAAGGGCCTTTTGTCGTAGTGAAATTCCACGAAGTTGGTGATGAGTGATGTTTTTCTATGCATCTTCCAAATTTATTTTGATTTGATGGTAGGCTAACATTTCATACCAGGTGATAGATTCGACTTACAACAAATATCACCTTTTGCGACATGCAAAAAGTGTCACTGGCCACTGATATAGTGTCACAAATGTTATTTTGCAACACACTTAGCATCACTCTTTATTGTGTTGTGTATACCCGTGTAGTATTTTTGCTACACAATTTTTTTATTGTGCACAAATTAAACAACACTTTTAGTATCACTAAACTACATGTCGTGTATTTTTACGACATATTTTGTGGCATTTACAGTAGTGAAACATGGATGTTTGCGACATGTATTCATCAATTGCACTTAGTGACACATGTGTTTTCACGACATATTATGCATCATTTGCATTTAGGGAAGCATTGATATTTGTGTCACATAATGCATCATTTACATTTTGTGATGCATGGTTATTCGGAACACATTTTGCACCACTTACATATAGTGAAGCATATTTATTTATTTATTGCCTAATCGTGCGACCTTATTTAAATTGTGAAATTGGAATTTGTGACAGTATTTGTGACGCCAAATAATATGAAGTGATATTTTACAGCATATGTGTTAACATATATAGAAGAGTCGTATATTACTAACACATGCATAACATTCATCCCAAAGAATATTTATTAGTCACAAATAATACAACATATTTTTCATTATTTAATTACTGTGTAAATCATATTCAGCAACCCTAATTGTTGTGAAATCATGAATAACATAACTAAATCATATTTATTAAATTTATGTCGCACAACATATTTACTCCCTCTGTCCCAGTTCAAGCTGCACACTTTTTGGTCAACTTTCTCATACCATGTTTGACCATAAATTTGAA
>JAULKM010042465.1:0-13103 GCA_032355605.1 Rubia tinctorum
GAGTCTAACAATATGTCACATGATGATATTAGAGTCTTGTTACTAATTGAAATTTATGGTCAAACATGGCATGAGAACGTTGACTGAAAAGTGTGTCATTTTCTCTGGGACGGAGGGAGTATCATTTTATTAGTTACTATTTAAAATTTATATGAAATTTTCATAACCTTGAATCATATTTAATAAAAGGAATGTAATAATCAATTGGTATAGGACTAGATAAGTGTTGGCACAAAATCGATTCCCCATCCAACATTTCCAATGATGCAATCTCCCTTTCCCAAATGTTATAGAATAAGCTTAGAATTAGTGTCGTCAATCTCTGACACGAACAGAGAACCCGACACGAATCGAAACTATGGAACTCAACCCGAAATGCGAATCTGACCCGAGAAATATCGATCCAAACCCGTACTCAACACGACTGAATTTAACCCGAAACTCGAATCTGACCCGAGAAATATCGACCCAGATCCGCACCCGACACGACCGAAGTCAACCCGAAACCATAATCTCACCCGAGATATATCAACCCGAACCCGCACCTGACACGACCGAAGTCAACCTGAAACTCGAATCTGACCCGAGATTTCAATTTGGAGTTACGAGTAAAGTTTTTTACTTTTTGCATTTAGATCCCTCCAAGAAATTTGGAATTGTCAAATCACAAAATTGGCGACACCAAAATTGAATTGAATAATATAAGATTGTGACTTTGCGATTTGGGCATGTATTGGTGAACGGAAAGGCTTCAAAAGTCAACATTGATTACTTGTACACATTTTTGGAAAATTACACTGTGGCCCAAAATTGTGTTTCCCCAATATCTATTGCTCCAAAATACATGATTATTGTTATTCTTACCTGAATATAATAATATTAAATAATACCCGAAAAGAACCCGATTCAATCCAACCCGACCCGATCTAACCCGATTAAAAAATTACACGACAATAACCCGACACGACAATAAACCAAACCAACTCAACCCGACCCCGAATAAAACAACAGACCCATTTTAAATTGACATGACAGCAACCCGACCCGACCGAACCCGACACGAGAAAAAAATTCAACACGTAACAACCCGACACGACCCAAAAACTAAAAATTGACACGTTTTTTACCCAATATGTTTTAACTCGAACCGTTTCTAACCCGACACGAACCCGACACAATTACCCGAATTGACACCACTATCCCACTTGGTGTACTTCAACAATATTTACGCTTAGACACCAATTCTATAATATACAAACAATTATTCCCAATTGAACAATCGTTCTTTCAATGATTTATAAAATTGAATTAGCGTATCAGAACAAATATTAGTAAGTGATACCTTATTAGATTCATTATAATATATATTTTTAAAATATAAATTTTTATAAATTTTAATTATACTTAATAAAAGATATTTACAATCAAATATTTTTTAGTTAATTATTTAAAGTCAAAGTGTGCGGATTCAAACAGTTGTCGGGAGTATTAAATTACCCCTGTTGTAAAAGTTGACATGTCATTCATGGGGCAGGAATAAGGCAACAATGTGAACGGGCATGTAACGGAGCTTGTAGCCTTTATATGAAGAATTAACGGTCCTCTGCAAAAAAACATCCTAAATTAAGACTTCTGTCACTTGATTTCGACAAACAAATCCTAAAGTATACTCCTTGTATTGATATTCTTTTCCAGTCATTTAATATTTTGCTAAATTAAAATATGAAACTGATACATATTAGTTTCTACGTTTTATTTATTGAATTTTAGTGATATAAATTTGAATATAGGTGACCGTAAAATTTTAGAATGTAATAAAGTAATTTTTCCTGTATAAAAAAGTTTGTTGAGTTGGACGGTAACACTCAACCCTCTCAAAATTCATTCACATTTGGCCGCTAAAAAGTCATCCATTACCCAACCGCTAATAAGTCATCCACCATCTCCCATTTAGTAAGTCACCACACTCTACCTTTTTATGTAGTTTTAAAAAATTAATCTAAATATGTACTACCTTCGTTTCGTTGGATGTGGCACCATAGGTTTAGGTGCTTAGATTTATGTGAATGAAATGCGTGGATGGAATTGAATTTAGAAAATGGAAAAGTAGAAAGAGTGGATGAAATTGAAGAAATCTTGTCATAAAAGAAAAGTGTGTCAAATTCACAAAAATAACCAAAAAAAGGAAAGAGTGTCACATCCAATGAAACGGAGGGAGTATGATAATAAAGCGAATTTACTCTCTTCATTGTCTGGGCCGTGTATTGTTTTTGTCCTTTTCGCTTCATACAAGTCCACGTCGACGTCGAGCACATACTCTCTAATTTGTCTGGAACTGCTCTTGCTCTTGAATATTTACGTGGGATGTATACAAATATAAAACCTATATATATATATATATATATATATTTGATGTAAATGCAAATATAACTCTCATATAAATGAAACTGCAAAAACAGTTCTGACTAGTTGATAAAAGTGCGAATATAACTCTCTGGTGAGAAATTTGGCGTTGACCGTGTTTTTCCGACGCTGACCCCATGCCCTCGGACCAAAAAGCTGAATTTGGGTGGAAAATCATACATTTACCCACCGCCGAACCGTCGCCGTAATATGTAGGGTTATATCAGAACCTTATTGAAACTGATAAGGATATATTAGCACATTCCTAAAACTTATAGGGTTTTAGTAGCACAATCGCAAAAGGTGTATGATTATATCAACACTTATTATAGAATATCGGGTTTTGATGACATTTTACTTATTTTGTTGTGTTTAGTCGGGATCGATGGCTTGTGTGTGGTTGATATTTTGTTGTGCTCTTCGACTTAGGGTTTTTAATGTTGATGAGTTTTGAAATGATGCTACGATATGTGACAATGGTATTTAATAGAAATGATGGTGTTATGATGTCAAATTTTATGGTGTATAATATGTTATAATGTGACAAGGGTGTATATGATGATGTGGTCGCCCATTAAGGCCAATCGAGTACCACACACTAAACTTTTATAATAGGTACTAATATAACCTTTTTACGAATGTGCTTATATAATCATATAAGTTTCAAGAATGTGCTAATATAACCTTGTCATTTTTCATAATGTGCCGACATAACCTGGTGTCGGTTCGGCGATGGTAAATTTACCAACTCAAATTCAAATTTTAACATTAATGATATTTTAAACATTTTACATACATTTTACGCAAGAAAATGAAAATCTATGTTGAAAATTGTGTCTGGTAGTTATAAGGGTGCAAACATTAACTAGTTAGGATTATATTTGCACTTAAAAATATTTAAGGGTTATATTGATATTTAATCAAGGAAACAGGGTTATATTAGTATATATCCCAAGCTCTTTTTTTTTTTTTTTGCAAAATAACCGTTCCTCTATTTATCCCTACCCAGACCTCATTCCCTACGCCCGCCCGCCCAATATTTCAATCACCAGATCTCATTCCCCTCGCCCAATCAATTCAATCACTCGAAGCCCAATCAATCAATTACTACCGGCATCAGTATGGGAAAGGGAAAGGGGAAAGGAAAGGGAAAAGGAAAGGGGAAGGCAGCTCAATCAGCCGGCAACAGCAGAAAGGCGAAATTCGTTTCAACCATTCCGGTTGAGATGGTCAACAAAAGGGGAAACCGAAACTACTCTGATCATGCGAGTGCGGAAGCAATATGCCCTCATTGCGCGCGGCAGATCAAGGGCAACACGAAGTTCAACAGTAACCATATCTTTCAATGTGTATGCTAATAATTTTTTATTTTTTATTACATACCTGAATTATGCAATTGTTCAGATTTTTCATTACAATTGTTGCCTGTTTACAAAATCTATTAAAAAATCATGTTGTGGGGGTGGGGGTGGTGGTGGGGGTTTATATTATCATATAACTATGCCTCAACAGCAGCTGATTATTTTTAAATAAAAAAAACTGATCAACAACATTTTCAGGGAAAACAACTTAGGGCCTGGCAACAGAAATATGGAGGAGGGGATCAAAGTGGATCACAGAACGGAAATGCGTAAAGCTAGTAAATGTAAGTAAGCGGATGCACACCTTGCATGTTGTCTTTGTTCAGCACCTGACAAACACAAGATTCTCAGCACTTTAATTGATCTGATCAGCAGGGATTCAGATTGACAACAGCAATATGGAGTGATATAGTGGATCAAAGGGAAATGCGTAAAGCTAGTTTGTGCAATAGTAAGTGGATGCACACCTTGCATGTTTTGTCTTTGTTCAGCACCTGACAAAAACAAGATTCTCAGCACTTTAATTGATCATGATGGTAGTAGTTAAACCAACAAAGGAAATACTTGTTCTCGCGTATAGATGAACAGTAAGTAACCCTGCCATTAGAAGCTATTCCAAATAAATAATGTGAGGCTGCTGAGTATAGTTGCAAGCCCCCATACCATATCGGATGCTGGACATCCCCAGCATCCTGAATCTAATAGATAGATCTCTGAGGTGAGAAATTCCACCTGACCCGGTTGAAGCCAATGTTTCATCAGCTGTTGCACCAGTGCAGAAGGAAGAGATTTCCCTTCTGAACTATGTGCCAGTTCAGTATCCAAGGGTTGGCGCAAGAGCCAGCTGTTGGTCCATAATTACACAAACCCTTTCAAAGTCATTCTTTACATCCTTTGCATCAGTATACTGTTATGACAACTGAATGATTACCTTCTTTTCTTCGATATCTCCCTGCGATCTAGCATCCCATTGAACCTCAAGTTCAAATGATCCCAATGTAAATGCATCAGCTTTCCTCTCAAATCCAGGAAACTGCGTATCGTTCAAGAAAGAAGACAGGAGACGAGCCTTAGCTTCTACTTCAGTTTAAAGACCAATGGATCCCACAAGTGCTTCTTCCATTTTTTTCTATTTCTGCAGCCTACCCACCAACCTTACAACAAAGTTCATCATACCTACTCTGAGTCCGCACAGAATTGAATCGATCACAACTTGACTTGGTCATTAGTTTTGCAGACTGTCTTCGGGAAAGGGATAGAACATCAGGGGTGAGGTTATTCACAGCCAACAGAAGAACTTGCGCCCAACCATGAACTGGCTAGTAGTTGGGTAATTTAACGGTAGTGTCCTCCAGGAATATGTTTGGAGGGCTGTAACCCCTCAAGAGAGTCCACGATCAAGATCATCCACCAATTGAAAAACTTCCCTGTCTATCTCGCTGCACTGTGACTTGTGTAGGTTCAGGAACTATTTCCAATGGAACACCAGCAAGGATAACGGCGGATGTAAGAGATAAGGATTCTCCTGCCTCAGTAGGCCGTATCCAAGCATTAATTTCAGGAATCGAACTGCTTCTCAAGGCATAGAGTACCCTTCCATCCTGCTCAATCCAACTTATTGTTGCATCTTGGGATTTCTCCATTACTTCAGATGACACGTGTATTGTTTATATGCATCAGCGGACTTAGTCAATGTCTCGTGGAGAATGAGATTGGGCCGCTCTTGGTCAATGCATAAAGCAAAGCTGAGAAAATCTCATGACAAATTTCTGAATGCACGTGATAAAAAAAGTTTCAAGGTTGAGAAAACGTCCAAACATGTAAAGCTGAAAAGTAGACAAAAAGTGGGAAGTTTCACAAACCTCAAGAGAAGATTCAACAGCAGGTAAGACAAGGATTCTCCTGCCTCAGTAAGCCGCATCCAAGCATTAATTTCAGGAATCGAACTGCTTCTCAAGGCATAGTACCCTTCCACGTTGCTCAGTTGCCTTTTGGCCTTTCTTCATTACTCCAGAAGACACGCGTATTGTTATAGACTTAGCTGGTGTCTCGTGGAGAATGAGATTGGACCACGCTAGGTCAATGCAATAAAACAAAGCTCATACTGGTTTAAAATGCATACATGTTTCTGAATGCACATTCAGAAAACGTCCAAACGTGTGAAACTGAAAGCTAGACAAAAAGTGGCAACTTTCAAGATTCAACCGCAGGCAAGAAGTCAAAGTACCCAGTCACCAGGCCCAAACAATCCAGGTACCCACATTACGGTAACCAATTCTTCCGGACCGGGTCACGGGCCGCATTTTCAACTACCCATGTATGCGGCTATCCGGATGTGCGGGTACGAACACCCCTAATTCCCACCACTGCATGAAAGCAAACAATTACCATATCTCCCACTGCAACATACTTGGCTCCAATGACAATATACAAGAGAGAGCAAGATAGATTTCATAATTTGTAAAAAAAAAGCTATTTTAATCTAGTACAAATTTAGACTAATCAATTAAGCATTTTAAAGTATAGTTTAATGTAGAGCATTAATGGAAAAAATCATTAAAAAAGGTAAAAATTTGCAATTTCTTTTCTCTTCCCTTTTCAGCATTACGTTGATTTGGTCCATTTTAAGACAGTTTTAATCATGTTTTAAATTAAATCAATCAAGAACTTGCAAAAAAGCCAAGAAAAAACTAGGAAGTTTTGTATGTGGGGGAATAGTGTATGTGGGGGGTGAAGGGCTAATATATTAGGACAAGTGTTCCATGAAATTAGGTGAACATGTTCAAGAGTATATTATAAAGGTTAACCTGAAAAAACAATCCAGAGCAGATAAAACCAAAAAAAAAAACTAAACTAAATCACTGCAAGTCCAATCCAAAACCAGGTCACAACTGTGCAACCAAAATACAGGCACACAAAGCCAAATATTATAAATCTTACGGGCAAACAACTATTTAACAATGCTACCTTATCATATGACTTGCCAGCAACAACAAATAAAACTTTACTAAGAACTCAAGGAACACCCAACAAGTACACTTCTAGTGAGCAGACATCTTTATATGATAACTCATGACCAACAACTTAATGGCACGATGACTTCACAAAAGAAAAAATTTCATGAACAATTCAATTCAGCTATTGATGGAAAAATAAAACAAAGAAAATGTGAGGTGAACCTTTCGAGGCAATGATAAGGAAGGAACCCTGTGTGTGAAGGGACAATAGAAAAATCAACATCGGCACTTAAAGGATCTAATCTGTGTTGGGGCTTAACAAGTATGCCAATCGGGGGGAAATTTCCGTGTCCAAAGGTAAGAAGTGAGGCCTAGAGTGGATGACCATTACCATCTCCCTTTTCCTTGCGCTGAATTATTATAGAGAAGGGAAATAACAAAAGTTATACCAAGAGCAGAACATGTAACAAAAGTGATGATGTAACAGAAACACCAAAGTAGAGATAGAAGAACTGAGAAATAAGAAAGGTGGTCGATTAATTCTGAAGTAAATCAGCAAAAGACAGCTAGAACTGTTGGTCACCAGCAATGAGCAAATAACAGGCCCACTTATGAAAATTATCCTTTTGCATATAGCATAAATTGCCTAACCGTGGAAAAAAATCAATGAGATAAACTAAACTAGCATGCACAAAAACCATACTCCCACCAACCTCCCCTTTTTTGCACAAAATACTGACAATTCTTTTGTTGTCTAATATAGTCTAAAATATACTTCAATTTCTAACTCGCAAGAAGTGAACTTATAACAAACCACATGAGAGCATGTTATTTGTACACTTTATAACTTTGTGGTGACCACTAAACAGGGAAAGAAAGAGATATTGAAACGGATATTCTCATGGGAGAGAGAATGGTACATACAAACTATTAGTGAATTAAATTCCTTACGCTGCAATGTTTAGTCAGCTTTAGGGAGCTCATCTGCCACAGCTTTTTCACATTACAACTCCCACACCATCATCTGGCTATCTTAGGTGAATCCTTGACATTCAACTTCATTTTCATGGCATCCACCAACAATTTAGCCCTAGGCTCAGGAAATATTCCGTTCGACTTCATTTCCTGATAATAGTCCAGGGCGTCCTCCAGTTTCCCATGTCAAATAAGCCATGAACCATTATAGTGTAGGACCTCTTGTCCATTTAAACTCCACTCCTCTCTATCTCTTGCCAAGTAGCCTGCACCCTCTCATCAACACCCATTTCATAAATAATCTCAGCAGCAAATTGTAGGCATCTCCATCCAACTTGCATTTTTTCCTGTCCATCCTATCCAAAATCACATCAACTTCCTCTGGCTTCCTTGCGGAATTTAATAAATATCTGTAAGTTCTAGCATTTGGCAGAAGATCATCCCCCTTCTGTTCCATTTCATTCAAAAGCTCATAAACCTTTTCCATCCTGTCAATTTTACACAAATGTTTAATGAGTGAGTTATACGTGGCTACAGATGGTAAACAATCTCCCTCGTTCATGTCATGGAAAGATTTTGAGAGCCTCGGGAATCCTCTTCTTGAAGCACAACCCATCAATTACTGTATTATAAATAGCAATGTCCGGCTCACAACCCTTGTCCCACCTTGCTTGAAACAATTTCACAGCAGTGCTAATCTTCCCTGCCTTGCTAAAAGAATTTATGAAAATGCCATATGTGAACCTATCTGGCTTAACCTGTGAAGTCACAATGTCATTCCAAAACCGTTTTGCCTCTCACAAATTACCCAAAACACACCACCCATTTAAAATGATATTCCAAGTCTTTATATGATCCTCAAATTCATTCTTTTTGTTGTGGAACAAAAACTCAGCAGCCTCCACGTGCTTGTACCATCATATGGACAATGGAAGCATTTGAAAAGCAACCAAATCAAGCTCCAAACCAAATTCCCTCTTCTTATCAAAGAACTGAAGTGCCTCTTCAATCTTATATGCCACAGAATACCTGTTAACTACAATGCCATAAGGCCTCTCACTTATTGAGACTTTCCTCTTGGACATGTCAATAAGCACATGGCATATCTTATCAAACTGATGCATCCTGCCAAGAATGTCGAGCATGGTATTGTAAACACCAATCCCCGATGAATATCCATGGTGGAGTTCAGCATTGCAAACCCATTTGAAGAATCTATAAGCTGACTTCCAATCAGAACGGTGGCGCCTAAGCACATTAAGAGCCAAGTCTTCCGAAAAATCCACAGAGCATGTGCTGAGAGATTGCTCAATATCTTCAACCGACTTTTTGGATGCAAGCTTCAGAAGTGCTTGAATTTTAATTGCATCATTATCCATGCAAGAGCTACCATCAGACATCTTCAGCCCTTGCTCATCTACGATACCTCCACCCAAATCGTGGTAGCTCAAGTTCCCAAAGCTTTGACAGCTAACATAAGGCGGGATAATATTCGAACTGAAGAATTGATTTCTGCAAAGTAGTCCGACTCTGAGAGGAAAACTCCTTTCCAATGCACGGATTCTGGCAAGCATCTTTCTTTGATGTACTCTTATCTAGTTCCGAGCTGTGTTCTGGTAAGAAATAATATTAAGGCAATTAACAGCATTCACAAAAGGTACTCAAACTATTAGCAGTTATTGCATCACAAATAAGCCATACATGAAAAGAAAATCTGCTTCTACAATCCAAGAGTATCAGTAATACCTAAGTAATCAAATTATACCGCGCATTCTTTCTATCAACTAGTGTTCAATCCTCACATGTAATACTCATTCCCCAGTCAACTTTTTCCCAGGAAACAATGTTCTGATAGTTTACTACAAATTCACCCCCAAATAATTCTAGGAACAGAGTTCTATCAATCCCAAGACAAACTTTTACTAGACAATTCAATGAGAAAACAAGACAAACTTTCACGGGCTTGCCAGAAGAAATGTTTTAGGCTATCACTAAAATAGGCATAGAAATTGTGATCAGGTTGTCAGAAGAAAATGTCTTACCACTGCAATGCGAGAAACAACAGATCCGGCAGTTTCGCTGGCGTCTTCAACAAAAACGAAGAATGGTGGTGCTTCCGTAAGGGTCAGCTTCAACAGATCTGCAAGTTGGGTGCTCAACTGTGTCCCAGTCGGCGCCCCCAGTGGCCAGTCCTCACTCCGGTGTTGATAGGGTCTCCGGTGAAAGGTCTAATGCATAAAAATCACTCTGCGCGAATACAAATTTCAATAAAGATAAAAACTTTACACTGTGTAAACTCGAAAGCAGGCATAGTTCATACAGAAAGCATCGAAAACTCCATCTAGGGTTTCTGTTCATGTGAAAATAACTCAAATTAACATAAATTCTATAAGGACATCGATTAAAATCGATACGGACATCATTTGAATAATCTAATGCATCGTGTCAGTACAGATTTCAATAAAGACTAAAACTTTACCTTGTAGAGAAGAAAGCAGCAGACTTCAGACACAAAACTTCGGTCAAAATCGCCCAGAAATGAAAGTAGATCCACTAATTGACATAAACATCGAAACTCTACATTCCTGACATCCCATACAGATTCAGATCGAGCCGTTTATGACAGAAACGGTCAAACAATATCAACAACCTCGAACTGTTCATCTGTTCATCAAGCATGAAACAACACACGGATCGAGTCAAGTGTTCTGCTAACAGGGGACAGACACAGGGATCCATTGAATTCAGATGCTCGTAAGAAATCCAAAAGGAAGAAATAGATGCGGTATAGAGCAGCGACGAGGAGAAGGAGGAGATTGGGGTCAAAACTGGTGGCTGCAGAACATGAGATGGGAAGAGGGGCGTTTTGGACTTTGGAGCCCTGTAGACTCTTTCCGTCCTTTTCTTACGCTCACACAACTTACCAGTTAAACTCGTACAATGTTTGTAACTAAAAGCGTCAAATGTGAAAGAGAATTGAGCACCACCTTGGAGGAAAAAGAATAGAACAAATAGAGTCCGTCTCTCTGAAGACGATTTTTTCATAAGTCATGGAAAAATCAAGATTTAAAGTGTAAATTAGAAGAAATTAAGATAAAATTTTTGGGTTGCATGAACGGGTTATAAAATTTATAACTACTACACGTTGCATACTAAATCTTTAATATTGCAACAAAGACCTTTTATTATTATAATTAAACTCCGTCTTTTCATAAGTTTATGGAAAGACCGTCTTTCCCAAAACTTTTCCAAACAAATATATTTAAAATACAAAATAAATTTTATTAAATAAAATCAAAATTAAGAATATTAGTGAGGCGTGCTCTGTTAAAGGTCCATCATACACTGTCTCCCAATAAAATGGGTATATGGGTAGTTTGAGTGGGATGGAGCGGTATGTATATGAAAATGATACTCAACATAGGTAGCAGGTTAGACATGGATATTGGTTTACATTTGCCCCATTCCCGCCCATCCCGCTAGATACATGATCATTCAATACCGTGAAAATCAATTAGGCAATTCATAGTGGGACGGGGGTATAATAAATTAGGGACATGTACCAATATAATTCTATATAGTTGTGAAAATGTCAATATAACCCAAAATTATTCGAAAGTAAAAAAAAATCTTGACTATTTAATGAAAGTGTCAATATAACTCTCGGGTGGCTCTTCCGGCATAGACCTTGTGAAATGAAAAAAATGCCCTGAGATCAAAAGCTAACCTGTGTGGACAAATATACTCATACACTCTACAGCCACCGCTCTGGCCCACCACCGATTCATACACCACCACCGCCGGAAAATCTCGCCCTACCTGATTCACCACCACTGAGAAACCCTAACCTTGCTGCTCTGCCCAACGCCACCACCTCGTTCAGACCAATTTACCACACCACAACCGGTATAATCAACGATAATTAATGCTATCCTCGACCCAATTCACTCATCGCCACCTCGCCCCAATTCACCAAACCCAACGTCGTGGATTGATACACAATCGCCACGTCGCCCCGAATTCACCTAACCAAAGCGGCATCCCAACCTAACCACCGCCAATTCCCAATCCCAAACATGTCGCGATCACCACCACAATGTCGTCCCAACCCAACAACCATTGTCCCAACCCGACGACGCACATAATCACCTTGATTCCACCTTGAGGTCTTGCGTGGGAATATAAAATGAATCGGGCATGGTGGATGGTTAAAAATAAGAAGAAAGAAAGAAGAAAAGTGGAAGAATAAAATTATGGTTTCAAAGCGGTAAAAGAGTTATTTCATGGAATTACAGCTAAAATTTGGCGAAATAGTTAGTTTTGCCCGGGCCTTGTATAGAGGAATTACTCTCTAGATTGTCTGGGCCTTGTATTGTTTTTGTCCTTTTCGCTTCATACCTGTCCATGTCAAGCAGGGCTGGCCCAAACCCATATGAGGCCCAGGGCGACAGAAAAAATTGGGCCATATTAAAATAATTTTTTTCGAACACATTTTATATTTTAAATTATTTAGACCATTTTCAGCATAGAATTTTATGTCGCCTCAACGTGGAATGGTAAAATTGGTTGAAAATGTGCAACTTATATTGATGCGCAGAGATAGGGATGGTAATAGGGCGGGGCGGGTACGGATTACGGTACCTCCATACCTATACCCACCTAAAATTTTTATACCCATACTCGTCCCATCACCCATGTCGGGTACGATATTAAAATTCAACTCCACCACATCGGGTATTATCTAAAATCCACTCCCGCCCCCATCACCCACTTGGGTCTTTATGCCCACTTCAAATCCATTTTACTCACCTCATTTATATCTCCAAAACCCCCTAAATTTTACTTTAAATTACTAATTTTAATATTAAAAGTTCGATAATATTTACATGAAAATATTATAAGTAAAACACGTGCATTATGGATAAATAATAGTATATTATATAATAAATTAGTGTATACATAGCGGGTATAGTGGGGTAGGGCGGGGCGGACCTCCACCAAAACCCGACTCACTGACATCCCTATGAGTAAGTAAAGTTTAAAAAGAATCATAATATTTTTTTAATTTATAAATTATTTTAATATTAATATAATGTAAACTTTAATTTAATAGTCCATCTTTTGAAACTACAAATTAGAAGAAATCAAGATAAAATTTTGGGCTGCAGTTAGGGGTGCTTATTGAGTCGAGCATCTCGTGAGCAACTCGCACTCGACTCGGTCAAAACTCGGTCAAACCTCAACTCGATTTTGGCTCGACTCGAACTCGAACTTGACTCGAATACTTAATGAGTCGAGTTGAGTAAGGCATTGCTCGACTCGAAAACTCATGAGCAAGCTCGATAAATACATATAACTATTGATATTTTTATATTATTATAAGGTTGTATTACAAATTAAATTAGTT
>JAULKM010042474.1:0-13102 GCA_032355605.1 Rubia tinctorum
AACTTTAATATTGCAACAAAGACATTTTACCTTTTATTATTATAATTAAACCTCATCTTTCCATAAACTTATGGAAAGACCATTTTTCTCGAGAATTTGCCTTTTACGTGAGACATATAAAAATATGAAGTGTCGTATATTTCGAGAGGGAATATTTTTTTTGGGAAAAAAAGAAATATTTGTTACATTCTCGCACCCAATAGCAATAATTCATCATACATTCCAATCTCAGCACACCCCTTCACGACAAAAAGAAAAGTCATAAAAAGAACACCCAGTGGTTTTCTCAATTTATATACGGCAATTTTTTTTTTTTTTGAAAAGACAGATCAATCTTAACCCTTCATTTTGACCGAGCCACACCGTCGGATCTATATTACCTGAATTTAGAAGGAAAAAATAAGGACGATAAAAATAAAGCCAAATCTATTCGGCATTATTATTACTACTGTTCATCTCTGCAGGTCATCATAAGGGAGAAGTCGTCGAAGCAGACGAATCCGTCCCCATTTTTATCTACAACGCTTATCATACGGCGGCAGTCCTCCAGCGAGCACCGCCCATCTCCGATGGCTCCGAACACGTTGAGCAGCTCCTCCGCCGTGATCCTTCCGTCGTGATCCGTGTCGAAGAAGTCAAACGCGTCCCGGAGCTCCGAGTCGCACGCCGGCCGCCCGAAAGCCGAGCTGATGGCCCCGAACTCCTCGAGACTGATACTCCCGTCTCCGTTCCTATCAACCTCGCTCAACAAAAGGCTCAGCTCCTCCTTGGTCGGCGGCTCGGAGCCGACCTTTGTCAGCAGCGCTGCCAGCTCCTCCCGCGTGATCTTCCCGTCGCCGTCGCGGTCGATCATCTTGAACGCCTGCTCAATCTCGTAGTACACGTCGCCGGAGACCTCGGACCACTCATCGGCGGAGATTTCGCTGCAGACTGCTGCGGGGAGTACGCTGGTGGGGGTCCCGGGGGCGTTGGTCCGTTTCTTAGTAGACGTGGAGGAATCGAAGGAGGAGGAGGTGGCTGAGGATCCGAAAGAGTTGAGCGGGTCATCGGATCTGGAGACGGAGCGGGATTTCGTGACCGCCCCCTTGCACTTGTGGTAGAGCTTCTTGGGGAAGTTGGGCGTGAGCTTCATTGGGCGTAGAGGGTAGAATGGGAAGGAATGATGGGGAAGAGAGGGATTGGAGAATGCGCGAGGAAAGAGAGAGGAAGAAAGGGTGGTTAAATGGGGGTGGGAGTGGAGAAGCCATGGGTGAGCTTCCGGGAAGCTTCGTAGAGAGAGGTGGTTAAAATAGAGGGGAATTTAATGGGAGATGGGAATTTGCCTTTTGGATACGCTCTTTTCCTGATGTTCAGAGTATCTGTATTTATATTTCTGCCTTTTTTTTCTATATTATTCCATGTCTTGTAAAAAAAAGAGACATTTCTTTTCTACTTTAGCCCCTCATATTTTGTGTCTATCTGGACTACGCATATGACTTCTTGTTTTTATTCTTCCTACTATTTGCGTTTCGTTGGATGTGATGGGCATACTCTTACGTGATTGAAATTAGATGAATGAAATAAGTGGATGCAATTAAATTTAGAGAGTGAAAATAGATAGAATGAATGAAATTGAAAAAATCTTCTCATAAAAAAAGTAAGTCAAATTCAAAAAATAATTTAAAATGAAAAGTATGTCATATCAATTAAAAACGTGCAAAGACAAATTTAAAGGTAATTAATGGGTGACCGAGGAATCAAAGGTGAAGAATGATAGACAAACCAAGGTGTATTTTTCCAATCTAATCATGTATATTTTGGCACAAAATCTTGTTTTGTAAGGTTATTTTATAACTAATATACTTTCGTTGAATGTGTCACCATAGTTTTAGCTGGTTAAATTTAGGTGAATGAAATGAGTAGATAAAATTGAATTTAGAAGAGGAAAAGTAGAATGAGTGGATGAAATTGAAAGAATATTGCCATAAAAGATAAGTGTGCCAAATTTACAAAAACAACCGAAAAAATAAAGTGTGTCACATCCAATGAAACAGATGGAATAATTAATGGGTTAGATTTGATCTTTGATAACATTTACTTTCACATAATTTGTATCTCGAACTATAAACAATTATAATTTAACACTAAAAATTATAAAAATAAAATTTATTATGATTGGTTTAATCGTTAGATGCTCCAAAATAAGAGCTATCGTATTTAAAGACACCAATTTACAAATATTAAAATATTCCAAACCAAAATTTTATGATACTCTCCATTTTTATTTAAGGCATTTTACCATGTTTATATGATCATAATTAACTGAAATTTAACATTAATTTTGATCATGAAATACTTTAACATACAGATAGTAGTAATAACCTGTGAGATATTGCATTATTATCTTTTATAATAAAATTATTCATTAATTTTTAGCAATGTTTGCAATATGAGTAGTTGGACTCCATGAAAACATATCCAAAGTATTAGTCTTTTGAATTACGTCATTTGGTTGGCAATTATGTTTTCCTTTCTAGGAATCCAACTGATGCGGGGTTCCTTCCGGATAGTGATAGTTTTTGCAATTAACTCGGTGAGTCTAGCCTCCTTGTGTACCTGCAAAAGGTCTCTGGAGTGATCCCGGAGAGGAAGCTTTGACGTTCAATTTAGTATAGTTTTCTTTCTATCTTCAGGAGTAGAAGTCACTTCCCTTTATCTGGCATTCTCCATCTTTATTTATAGAGCTTTTAGTCGTGTGACTCTGGCTCGCGTGTAAGGCTTAACTCTCCTAATTTGTGGACTAGCAGAGGATATGGTGGTGGGTGGTGATTCTCCACCCTTTCCGAGATTTGTTACTTCTTGGCGAGGAGACGTGGTTGGCCTTAAGTCATTTAGTGAGCTGATGTGCACATTTATGCATGCGTTAGTCGATGTATTTGACACATTTATTATCATCTTTTGTTTGGTTGATTGTTAGTTTTGGTTAGGTTTACACGGCCGCGAGTTTAGATGCTCATTTTTGGCTTTCTTATCTGAATCCTGAGTTTGGTAGACTTAATTGAATCTGATGGACACTTTGTACTCACCGGAACCTAGATCTTCCTCTTTGATCTCATTAGTAGGTTGCTCGTGAGTACTTTTTCATAATCTTTTTGTAAAAGGCAATCTGCGAGGGTGGTAGAAGATATTTGAAGGTCATTCGCAAGGATTGTAGAAGATATCGAAATTCATCTACAAGGATGGTAGTAGATTGAATGGCACGAACTCCAAAGCGTGGTAGTAGATGGAATTGAGCCCGAAAAAGGCAGATTCGAAGTTTAAGAAGGCCAAAGAAAAGGTGGAGGAAGTGTTGTCCGAGATTTCACGGAGTTTTGGGAACAATCCCATGAGTGGCCCTATTGGATTCGTCTAATCGATCACTAGAAAATCGACTACAAGAACTCTTAAATCGTATCACCGGTTCTTCCGTAGCGGAGCGAATAAGTCAGCCGGCCGGACTAGCCAAGGCCAGAACGAGGCCAGCCCCACTGGCACGAAGGGGGCCTAGCACAGCCCGTGTCTGCCACTAGTGGAGAATGGCCTATTAAAGGCAAAGTTCAAAGGCGGTTCTGCTTAAATTTCCAGGAATCCCCTTCTAGAGAGGGTTCTGAGCTCGGAACCAGACCATTCGAGGTGCCCTTAAAATAAAAAGGCGGTTCATTGTCATTGAAAGACAGTTATAAAAGAACCGACTTCCATTTATGTGAATCAAAGGCGGTTCACTGAATAACCGCCTTTAATTGAGAATAATTAAAGGCGGTTGTGCGAAAGTGACTTCTATTGTGTAGAGTTCTGGAATCAAATTTGGGATACGAATCATGTTCTGATTCTGAAACCTTTGTGGCTGAGGCTTCATGAAAGAATGAATATTTTCCGATCTTGCAACTTCCTCTAACTCATGTCCAAATCTTTGTTAGCTAGTAGTAGATAAGTTACGATATTGGAACAATTATAATGGGAAGCTTATATTTAGCGAGCTCAAGCCTCACATTTTGGAGAATAATTTATGAAGAGGGAAAACTCATTCCTTGTGTTTTCTTGTGGAACTAATTCGTAAAGGTATGTTCAATCACTTATTACATTTCATTCCATTCAATTATATTAGAAATATGTTGAACTAGTGTTTGTGTGTGGAATTTGTTTTTTAGGGGAATTGGGTTGGATTAAGGTTTATGTTTTCTGATATATTCGTTTGAAACCATACTCCATTGTAGATATGTACGCATGCTCCTTTAATGGATATAATTGAACTCATCGGTGGCGACAGTAGGGATTCACATGATTATATTCCCTTGGTAGAATCATTTGTTTCTTTGGCTTCTGAACACGCGTCGAGGAGATGCGAGGTCTGTGCACGTTACCTATGTAAGGATTGTAAGAATGATGCATATGTGGGGAGGAATAAGTTGCGTGAGCATCTTATAATGTGAGGTTCTCAAACTACTTATACACACTGGATATGGCATGGGGAGGTTCACGTGTTTATTGATGATGATTTTATACTAATGAAGGGGTTTATTTGGAGGAAGACATTGAATTCGATGAGATGGCTGAGGATGTAGCTAGAGAATTTCACGGTAAACCACAGGCCCTAGAAGTGTTGATAAATGACAGGAAGACTGCATTTTATAGTGGGTCAAAACATTCTATTTTGAGCGCTACGTTGAGGTTAATGAATCTGAAGGCGAAATATGGATGGACCTAGAAAGGGATGATTGAGAAACTTGAATTTCTAAGGGAATTGCTTCCAGATGGTAATATGATGTCGGATAGGTAGTATGCCGTATAGAGGATTCTTTGTCCAATTGGATTGGAATTGGTAAAAAATCATGCTTGCCCAAACGATTGTATGTTGTATAGAGGGAATGAGGACGCGGATAGAGAAATTTGTCGTGTATGTGGTGAGTCTCAATGTAAGTTAAAGCGGGGAGAGATTGTTGTGGGTGTAGAAGTTGGTTTCATCTCAAAAAAGAATACCCCTGCTAAATTTTTATGGTATCTTCTTGTTATTCCTCGTTTGAAGAAGTTGTTTTCTTGCAAATAGGATGCTAAGTTAAAGCGCTGGCATGCAGATAGAGTTAGACCTGGGGATGATGTTATCAGTCATACGTCTGACAGTGAGTAGTGGAAGAAGCTTGATGCCCTTTACCCTGAGTTTGCATCAGAGTCTCGTAATTTAAGGTTTGGCCCATCAACAGATGGAATGAATCCGTTCGGTAAAATGAGCAATGCATTAACTTGGTAATATGCATGCACATTAAAATGAGGTTCCTGGCCTGTAATGTTGGTAATCTATAATCTCCCCTCATGGTTGACAATGAAACGGAAGTATGTGTTGTTATCGTTGATCATTTTGGGTCTCAGGAAACCTGGTAATGATATAAATGTTTATCTTGCTCCCCTTATCGATGATTTGGTGACATTTTTGAATGATGGGATTTGGACTTACGATGGTATTTCAGAAGAATATTTCACGTTGAAGGCCTTGTTGTTCTGCACTATAAACGATTTTCAAGCTTACGGATATTTTTCTAGATATTCCATGAATGGGTACTACGTGTGTCCTGTTTGTGAAAGGGAAACCTTTTTTCCAACTGAAACACGGATGTAAAACTGTTTACCAGGTCACCCGTGGTGTCCTGCAAAAAATGGTTCAATGGGGAGATCGAGTTACGCCCACCGCTGGTGCCGCTGGCGCGTGAGCAAATTTTTGACAGGGTCAAAGAATTGCCAAATGACTTTGGGAAGGGGAAGCGGAAATCGTCAGTAGATGGAAGCTGGAAGAAATGCTCTATTTTTTCTTCAAACTCCCTTGTTGGAAGGATTTAGATGTCAGACACTGTCTTGATGTAATGCACATCGAGAAAAATGGGTGTGATTCATTGGTTGGTACACCGTTAAATACCCCTGGGAATACTAAAATGGGTTAAAGGCTCGGCTTGACGTGGTCGATATGGGAATAAAAGAGAGTCTAGGTCCAGTTATAGAAGGAGATAAGTGTTATCTCCCACATGCATGTTTCTCTATGTCTAATGCAGAGAAGAATTATTTTTATGAGACCCTCAGTAAATTGAAGGTACCCGGCGCATATTCCTCTAACTTAAGTTCATGCCTAATGGTGAAGAAGTTGAAGTTGTTAGGTCTTAAATCACATGATTGCTACAATCTGATGCAGGAATTGAATTCCATTGTGATAAGTTCGTGCCTTCCCATGTCAAAATGTGCATTATGAAGCTTTGTTTGTTCTTCAAGTCCATTTGTTTGAAAAGGATTACTGTTGCAAAGCTTGACAGATTGCAGGAGATGATTGTTGAAGTGCTATGCCATATGGAGATGTACTTTCCGTCATCATTCTTTGACATTATGGTCCATTTGACTATCCATTTGGTCCATGAGATAAAGCTATGTGGTCGCGTATTTTTGAGATAAATGTATCCTTTTGAATGGTATATGAAAATTTTCAAACATTTTGTGAAAAACAAATATAGGCCAGATGGAAGTATAATGTAACGATACGTGGCAGAGGAGGTAATAGAGTTCTGTACCGAATATCTGAAGGAGGTTGATTTGGTTGGGCTTCCCAATTATAGACATGAGGGCCGATTGGATGGACAGGGTGTTCGACACGGTAAGCTGCTCGGCCTTAGTGCAAAGGATTTACTTGCTATTCATTTATACGTACTTCGTAACCATGATGACGTTGTTCCATGTATTGAGGTTCAAGTGAATCAGATACGCGGGTCTCATCCTTCATTCAATGAAGCAGAAGTTCTCCAACAGCACACTAGCACATTTGCATCATGGTTGCACGATCATGTGGCTAGGAGTAGACATCCAGAAACATTTAAGTGGCTAGCATGTACACCTCTTGGTATGGTGCTTTCATATGGAGGGTACGACATCAATGTTTTTACGTTTGTTATAAAAGCAGTGGATGATAGGGGTGTTTCCCAAAACTGTGGAGTTTCTCTTATTTCGGAGGCGCTGCATGTTGTTAGGTCTGGCAACAACAATCCAACATATGCACATACATGTTATTTTGGAACCATAGTTGAAATATAGGAGCTTGATTATGTGACCATGCGAGTACCCATTTTTAAGTGTGAATGGGTGGATGTTAATAGTGGTCAAAGAACGGAGGACTTGGGATTCACTTTGGTTGATTTGAGTTGTTTGGCCTGAAGAGAGGAACCATTCATATTGGAAACGAATGACTTGGGATTCACTTTGGTTGATTTGAGCTGTTTGGCCTGGAGAGAGGAACCATTCATATTGGCAGGTCAAGCTCATCATTTTTTCTGTGTCCAAGACCCAGTTGAACCGGATTGGGAGATTGTTGTTCAGGGAAAGAGGGTTTTTGTTGGTGAAAACAATTTTGAGGATTTTATCGATTTCGGGACAAATGGTTTTAAATGTGCTACTGACGATGTTTTTCCCTTTCTTCGTTACTATGTAAGAACATGCTACAGAACCTATTGGGCTAATATACATTTCTATTCAAACTGCGAGTAACTAAAATTTGCAAAAGAAACCATTGTCATAATCAATCATGCAATAGAAAATCCAAATAACATTCAATTTCATTAATCCAACTATGGTCATAATCATTCAAGTAGTCTAGTTAGGAGATTTAAAAGTAAACATTATCCCCGGTACATTCTTTACTCATGTCACACTGGACAACATCGTTTTAGGCGGGGCGTCTGGGACTCTTTAAAAGCTCTCTCGTAAGCACGTTACTTCTTTTCCAACTTCCATATGCGCTCCCTGAGTTGGCCAACTTTTTCCCGTACATATTTGTACCAATTATTCATGCTCTTGATAAATTTTGGCCCAAACTACTCTGCAATAACATTATACAAATAACAATTAAAATAAGATAGGTAAAAAAGCGAGGATTGATTGTTTAAAAAAAGTAAATTTACCTTGTTCTACCATTGCTCTCTTGTGAGGTTTGCCTTTTTCTTCTCAAAGTAATTCTTGTCAAGGTATTTACACCCCTTTTCCTCTCCAAGAAAAATCAACCCGGTCACACCTCGTAAAATCAACGTAATCAATTAAGGTAGATTCTTGATTATTCTTTTCGATGTGGCTGCACACATCATGTGCTTAATAATTGCGGTGTCGAGATTAACTTTTGCCCCCTCCATCACATAGTAAAACATCATGAGAGTTGATTAATTTCGCTCGGTGATTTGACCGAGAGTGGGAACTATTGACCGAGTTATAATCTCGTACACTATACGTTGGTCAATTTCTAGTTCCTTGAGATCAAATGATTCTGGTCTTCATAGGTCATGAGGAGTACGTTTAAAGTATTTCACACTACCCGCAATTGGGTCAGTATTCGAGTAATCATCATTAAGCGGTCATTCCCCTCTATGATAAACATCATCTAAAGGCCCATCCTCCAATTGGGGGTACACATCATGTAGGCTCTTGTAGGGGCAATCAATCTTTTCATTTATGATTCAAGGACTAATCTCCATATTATACTCATTCACCCTAGTCCAATAACTACCCAAACCCTCTACCTTATGCAAATTGGCATAAAATTGACAAATCTCATCAAAATAATCAGGTTTATTCAAACTAAGAAGTTTTAGCAAATGTTGATCATCTAAATATTTAACGGGGTCAGCTAACTCAGGTATTATATAGCTATCCAATATTTTACCATCATCTCTTAAAGTATTGAACCTAGTTTGGGCTTCAACAAAAATAGATCTCGCTTCGTAGCCTGGATTCCTTGGTTGGGTTCCTCTCGTGGATTTTGCCCAATGGCAGTAAACCGGTGTGATTGGACTTGATGACGACATAGTGATTCCTCCGTGTGTGTGATAGTTTGAATTTGGGTGAGGGATGAAGTTCCACACTCGGAATGGCTTTAGGGTTTGTTATAATGATTATCGATCTGGTTTTTTCCCTTTTATGGGCAACTATCTTCCGAGCTTGGAACAACCTCTTCTACTTTTTTGCAAGGGCTGATTAACATTTCCAATATTAGAACAACAATCTAACAATAAATTACAAAAATCCAATTTAGATTTCCGAGTCCGGAACTACGTCTTGGATTCAAATAGTCATTTTACATCAGCTTATGTCCTGAAAAAAAAGAAAGAGTTCGGAGCTAGAGTTTCAGACTCAAAACTCTAGTATTCGTCCTTTCAATATATAGATATGATCAAGTTACAAACTCGTAACTAATATTAAAGAAATATGAACTTAAACCTAAACATTCTTATGATTGGCCATATTTGTTCCTGAAAACAATTCCGGATTTGGAACATTTACTTTCGTGTTAACACGTACACTTGACATTCAATTTAGAGCTCGTAGGTTGTTTTCAGTAAAAATAAAAAAAATAACATTCTTCCTAAAGAAGATCAATTTAATTCCAGAAATGAAACCAGAGTTCAGGACCTTAGTTCCGAATTCGTAACTGCGATAATCATCTTAATAAGTCTTTCCTCTTATTAAGTTTTGAGTTCGTATCATGCCTATCAATAAAAAATATTCAAAACACCCTTATTCATTATGATCAGATTTTGTCCAGAAAAAAATACCAGAGCTCGAAAAAATAGTTTCAAGCTCGTAACACATGCCTTTCGTCTCAGTTCTTGCAATCCTGAATAACAAGTTCCGAACTTTGAACACCTTCTGGGAATAGTTTTCCTAAGGCAAGACATATTTTCTCTGTCGGAAATGTTTCTTAAAGTATGGTAATTGAAAGTAAAAATCCATTAAATAGCATCACACAAGTATGCCTCCCAACGACAACCATTTAATGTAAATAACTATTTAAACACTGAACTTTGTCAAAGAAATTATATCCAAATCTACAAGTTCTTTGTCGTCCAAAAATGTACCCAAATTATTATAAACTCAACTTCAATAAATCTTTCAACATTACATCAATTCAAAATAGTTTGACTCATCCTAACCATCATCCTAAGATCCTCAATCTTGGAATCGGTCTTCTCAGGGTCGACACGGCCGTCGTCAGCATTATCACCCTTGGTCTCATCGTCATCAGAATATACGGGTTTGAAGTTTGGAATCCCCTCTTCGTCGCTAAGCACGATCTCGAGTCCGGTGGAATTGATGAATTCGTTAGGCCTAGCTTCTACCTTAGCTAAATCTTCATTCGCGACAACAACTTCACTGAGCAGGCATGACATGTACCTTTTCACGGTATTCATCCAAAAACCTTGCTTTCAACATCGCCTTGTCCCTACTCCTCTTCGATGCCCTAGAGGATGACCCAGGATACTCCAAAAGTGACTTCTCTGGTCCAAAAGAACCACCTTTAATAGGCCTAGTTTCCACTAGTGAGCGCTCAACACAGACTATGCCAAGAAATACGGGTCATGCTAGAGGCTTCCAGCATGGACCGTGCCAACTCCAGCTGCCCGTGCCCCATGTTTTTGTTCCACTCAAATATTTGGCTAAGTATGGGCACAAACTGTTTTGTTTTAGATGGCATGCATCGTTTCAAGTCACTAATGATGAGACCAACCCACGAAGTGTGAAGAATGACACAACCCATGCCATTATACTGAGAAAAATGAGGTTCCAGTCGACGGGTTGTGCCACGACCAACGGCCTGCGCCAGAACGAGGCACACGGTCCATGACATGCCAGGAAAGCTGCACCAGTATGAGGCCATGGGCCATTCCACGACCGACGACCCTCGCTAGCACGAAGGGTCCTCAGTTGGCATGGATTGCGCAGGTGCTACTCCTGCGCCTTTTGCAGCTGCTAGGTTTTTTGGCCTATTTTTGGGATTTTTTGAAGGCCAAATTCCCTACTACTATATATATGGACCCTTTTCTACAAATTTTAAGTTTATGCCCACTTTTCATCTTTAAGAGTAGGTTAGAGAGATAAAATACTCTTCCTTCTCTCTAGATTATTATATTTTCTTCTCTTTGTTTTTATTTTGCCTAAAAGTGTTGAGTCCAATGCCATATCTGGGTTTAATGCTTATGGAGTACGTAATTAACTTGGGGATTATATTTGTATTCATGTATTAATGTTTATTTCTTGAGATTTCTTAAATCGACCTATTTCTATGTGACTTGTGATATTATATTGGCTTGATCTTAATGTTCTTGTGAATTGCATGATTGAAACACTTAGTTAGCACACACCAAAGCCTACTTTCATGTTGACGCAATATTGATACCCTCGGGGAGGGAAACCTAGATGCTCTTGGGGTAATGATTAGTCCGGATCCACGTGGGTTTGTGAAAGTAGGTTGCCGTTGTTAACGTTAGGATCAACCATGCACTAGTAAGCCGATGAGCTGGTCCAAAGGGTAGCAGGTAGAGATAGATTGAGTAGAAAACTTGGGTTAGCTTTGCAACCCTAGAGCCATCGATAAGGTGTTTCACTCCCTTTGACTTTTTAGGCATTGAGAGAAGCATTTGTGGTGTAGTGCCCGGGACGTAAGTGCACGGGGGAGATTTATATCTGCACCGCAGACAGGATAGCCGTTGCACTCCTCTAATAATAGAAGCGGTGCCGATGGAAGAGTACGTGTGCACCCTACATGACAGGTATGGGGAAGTGTTGACCATTGACCACACCACATGTCATAAATACTAGAATACGCTTATAGTTATATATGATAAAATCAATGATGAAAATGACATTAATCATGTTACACAAATATTCCCCGGGTGCTAGTTTATATAGTTTATTATTGTGATCAATTGCATGTTAGTAGATTTAGTAAACTAACCCTCAATGCCTATTTTACTAACACTAATTATTTCTAACATGTGGTCAGATTGAAGACCTGATCACGGTTATGCAAGGTTGATCATTAGATTCCAAACATCTCTGTGGACGACCCCGATACTTGCTGCTATCTAATAATCTTGGTAGTATAGTAGTAGAAATGGGAGCAACATTTCAAATCTTCATCTTTGACCCCTAACAGCCCTCCTCTCGGTTTTCAATTGGTTAGTGGATCTCCCGTTGGTTGATTTATTTAGCGATGCCGGGAGGAGGCGGGGTTCAACCACCTTTTCCTAGTGCACTTAGAGGAAAGCCAAAGGTGGTAACAAATGAGGCACACATGGGAAGGCCAAAGGTGGTAACCAATGAGGCACACATTTACAAAATCTTCAAGAAGGTTGAGGTTAGAGTTCCAATTTTGGATTTAATTGAGCATGTTCCCTCTTATGCTAAAATTTGAAAAATGCATGTACTAAGAAGTAGAATAAACCAATTATGAAGGTAGGACAATTGAAAATAGGGGAAAACGTGCACAAAATTTGCACACCATTGTGTAAGCACATAAGGGTTTTTTGGTAAATTAAAAGCATCAAAATATTTGAAAAGATATACAAATAACGAGAACAATTCAATTTGTCGATAACTAAGGAAGCCCAAGAGTGAGCTCCAGATTAATGTTATTCTCCTCCTTTGGAGCCTTCTCCTGCTACTTCAAAATGCCTCCAAGACTTAAAGTACCATACATTTCTTTAGTATCATTAACAATAGCAATATGCACCAACTTGCCTCACATCTTGACTGGAGATAAGAAACCAACATGCTTGGAAATTTCAGCACGTTAATTCTACCTAACATTTAGTTAGTCTTGAAGCCGTTTAAAGCAATTTAATTCTTATTGAAAGAGCACAATTACACCTTCTGTTACTATTGCAATTTGTGTACAATTTTTGTACAATGTACAGTGCCTGTGAAATTTGGAAATGTAGATTGTGATGTATGTGTGCTATGGAAAATTTAGGGATTAGACATGTATTTGAGTTACTTCAATAGCTTGATGAGGGATTTCTTAGTAGAGGGAGGATTGTCGAGATTGGATCCATATTTATTGCAACTTCAAAACCTCAATTCTACAACACCATGCGGTAATTCTTTGCTCTCTTGTTTCTTCTTGACTCTAGTAGCATCTCACTCTACAACGCCAAGAACTCAAATGAGAGAGAGGGAAGACAGAGAAAATTAAAAGAGAGATTTTGCTATTTATTTGATGGAGATCAGGGTACGACTACCACCATAAATGAAGATATTCCACGTCTTGATCAAACATTCAAGGGTTATGTTC
>JAULKM010042485.1:0-29275 GCA_032355605.1 Rubia tinctorum
TCCGTAATTAATCCTCAAACTAGATTATGGAAAATGCACAGTGACTGAAAGACACTATTCCAACAACCCCCTCCCCCCAAAATGTAACAAATTCTTATTTATTATAACCAGTCAGTAAAATTTTATATAAAAATTAAAAATGTATAAATAATTATAATTTGATCTTAAAAGTATATATTGAAAATATCGATATTTTCATAATTGCTCTAACCGTTAGTCGATATAACAAAAAACTTTCTTTAAAACATTAGTCATATCTCTAACCCAGAATTTTATTTAAAACTTTAAACAGTATTAAAATTAAGTTAACTTCCACTTTCTATTTTTGAGCATGACATAGTATATGAGCTAGTTTAATTATTAAAATGTCTTTATATTTTTAGTGAACCAATTGGACTACACTTATGCGTTCCGACATTGTAATCTTTGATTAATTATCCTATTGCATCAGTTTTAAGGTACATACCGCTCTTATTGTAAGTTTTTCCTGGATCTTTCTTTCTTTATCCAAGTGCAATATATCTAACATTCGTACCTTGCATTTGCGGGATTGTGTTGGACTACGCCTATGCACTCATACACACTAACCCCTGATTAATCATTCGACCGGATCAACTTTTAATTTTATCATAACTTTATCAAATTACTAACTTTTCTTAATATCAGTTTTTCTTTCAATCTTTGAAAATCATACATGAGTATACAACTGTACATTAATTAATGGTAAAACGAACGAAACGGTTAGAATAAGTCAAATATATGATTAGATTAGATTAGATTAGATTAGATTTGTTATGTATAGAGTTGTCGACTAGACTAGATTCATACTAGTACTAGGCTTCCATTAGTACTCTATTTATTTTGAACAGTAATACACGATTCATCTCGGGAAATCATTTTTTCATTGTATCAGAGCATGTTGTGATCCTAAATCCTTAACCCTGATTTTTATTTTTTTTCGTTCGACCGCCTCAATCTTTCTTTCCGACCAATTGAACATGTTGGTATGCCTTGAATACGTATTAGCCGCTTCGACAGGCTGGTAAGAGAATCTCGCTGTCCTTTGTTTGGCTGTTATTGGTATTCTGTCTTCTGTTCCGGTTTGGGCCAAAATATTTTTGGGCACAAAGCCGTTAGGGTTTAAGGTGGAGATGACTATATATAGTGTCTCGTCCTTTTATTGTAACCATAAGAGATAGGATTGGTAGAGAGTAGAAAATCTGTAATTCTGACTTTTTCTCTTTAGTGGAATCCGATCTTAGTCGGCCGTGGATGTAGCCAATTGGTGAACCACGTAAATTCTCGGTGTTTTGTTTTTCGCTTTATTTTCTTTGCTTATTCTTTTTCGGGTATTCCGCACAACAGCTGGTGCTACAGTAGCCACCTATGGATGCAAATGAGCGTCCTCATCTTTTTTTCCTTCTTTTTTTGGGCAGACATTTGAATTTTTTTTGCCAAAATTTGAAGACGCATTCGCCGAATGCATCTTCACCCTTTTTACAAAAAGAAATGAAGCTTACCGGCTGTGAAACAATTTTTTTGTTTGCGAATAGGAGAAAGATCATAATAAATGATTTCCAAATCCTTTATTACTTTTGAATTATAAAAAAACCTAACTCGAATAGGAGATAAGATCAGAATAAAGGATTTTCGAATCCTATCTTATTTGAACCTATTTAGGTCTAGCTTTGTTTGACCGAGCAAGGAGATCATCTGCTCTTTTTTAAAAAAAATTTACCAAACACTAAAAATGTGCTTAACTTATAATTGAAGTCTTAAATAAGTATATTTTTAAATGTTTACCAAACACTTAAAATGTGCTTAGCTTATAAACAAAGTATTAAATAAGTATTTTTAACCGTTTGCCAAACACTAAAAATATACTTAGCTTATAAGCAAAAGACTTAGGCCATGTTATCTGGAGTTGATCTGATCTGATCTGAACTGAAATAATATAAATATACTAAACTTAAATAAATATAAATATCTAGAATTTAATTGAAATAAGTTTAAATATACTGAACTGAAACATTGAAATTTAATTCTAAAAAATATTTGTTAACCAAAATAAAGTTTATATACTCCCTATATCCCCATATTTGTGTATTACTTGCCTTATTTGGTGTCCCTAAATTAATGTTTTAATTCCAAAAAAAATGAATGTGAAAAAAAAGATGAAATATTTTTTTGTTCACAAATCATTTTTATGCTATTTCAATAACTTTTTTAAAATGACATTTTTGGTGGTAAAATAGTTATAGAGGAACAGAGAGAGTACCATATTTTTAATTTTTTAAATTTCTTGTTATACATGATTATAATACCAAAAATCTAAATCATTATAAAATAATGTTAAAAGACAAACATTTACCAAAACAATTAATATAAATTGACTGCATTGAGCTCAACTAATATGAAATGAAATGATCTGCATTGATCTCCTACACTATAATACAATAAAAAAATTATATTAAAATTTAGAGGACCTCTACATATTAATTTGTTCTATAAATAAGTCTAAAATAAAAAAACAACATAAGAATATTAAAAATTAGAATGCATCCTCTATATTAATTTTAAAAAGTCCAATTTTTTTTAAAAAATATGAACAGAAACTAAATAATAAGGGGACTACATTCATTTTTCCTCCTTAATTTCAAAAAATAGGAAAATAAATAACAAATAAATTATTTTTTTAAAAAAAGAGACCGCATTTGCTGAATGCGTCCTCTACATTAAATTACGGTTTTTATTCTAATTTTTACAAAATCCGTGAAGATAAATTAAATAAAATTGGAAAAAAATAGATGTGTCCTCCACATTAAACTTTTTTTTAATTTCAACCGAAAATTGAGAATATATTAAATAAATTTAATACAAAATTAAGGACACATTTGGAGAATGCGTCTTCAATTTTTTTAATTTCTTTTTTCAAAATTTCAAATAAAATGTACAATATATATATATATATGAATTTAGAAGATGCATTCTCCAAATGCGTTTTCAAAATTTTAATTTATTTTTTCTTGTTTAAAAATTTCAAAAAATAGTAAACAATAATGCGTACATTTTTACCCATCCATATATGAATGAATTCAGATTTTATTTTTATTATTGTCCTCATATTAAATAAACATTAAATATGAATTCTATTGTCTATATATATATTAATTTCGCCGAGAAATCATTTGCCGAATGTGTCATCTAAATTAATTGTTTTCTTTTTCTTAAATTAGGACATAACGAAGAGAAAAATATATATTTAAAATACAAACCTAACGAAGACAATAAAACATATACCACGTCAATTTTTTTATTTTAAAAAAACTGAAATAAAATATTTTCCGTTCACTCATAACCCATTCCACAAAATTTCTTGGCAATCCCAGCTCTTATAGTATCTGTTCCAATGCCCTCCAATCCAGAATTTCATAAGCTTTTTGTGAATCTAGCTACAACATGCATTTTGGTGGCCCTCCCTTTATTGTATAACCTTTGGTCAATTCATATGCTAATAGAATATGATCATATATACCTCAGTCAGGGACAAAAGCAGCTTGAGATTCATCTACAAATTCCTCCATATATGTACCCAACCTAGCAGTTAATATCTTTGAAATAACCTTATAAAAGTAGTGCATCAAGATATAGGTCCGCAGTCAGATATCTTCATAGAATCTACCTTTTTAGGTATCAAAGTAACTACTGTACAATTAATAGTCTTATACTTCCTCCCATCCTCAAAAAAATTCTACACAATTCACACATTATCATTTTTCACAGTAATCCAATTGCTTTTGAAATTTTTTGAGTTAAAGCCATCCATACCCGGTGCTTTCAAATATCCTATACTCTTGATAGCATTCAAGATCTCTTGCTCAGTTACATTTTTTTATCAGCCCCCTTCTTGCTTTAGCATTTAAAGTTCTGCCATTTCTCAGCACCCTTATATCCACTCCATCCAGCCTCACTGTTTTTTAACCAACCAGCTTTTCATAAAATTTAACTATATGCTCAGAGATTTCTTGATGCTCATATATTAGGTGCCCATTCTCAGCTTCTAATTTCCTGATTCCATTCTGACTATTTTTTGCTTTGACTGTGGCATGGAAATAGGAATTATTTCCATAACCAAGCTTAAGCCAATAAATTTTTTATTTCTACCTAGCAAATCTTTTCATCCATTTCATTCCATTTGAGGACTTCTTTTGTGCAGCCGATGACCCTTTCCATCTTCTGAACATCCATTATTGATCTACTCAGTTCCCTTTGTTCCATTAGCAATTCCTCTCTAACTTTCACTAATTTCCCTTTAACTCCAGTAACAAAGCTCATATGTTTTTCAGCTCGTTTTGTAATCATACCAATTTTCTCCATACAATGTACATTACTTCTCCTCTGATCGGTAGCTCCTAGTTCTTCTTGATGATGTCCTACATACCCTCCTTCTCCATCATGCAATTCAAGAACCTGAAATTTTTGCTCTTCTTCTTCTTCTCTTCCAGAATGCCTATGCTCATCAAACAATGGTCAGATACTCCTGCTTCCCCCACTTTGATAAAACATTGGGAAATTGTTGAAACCATTCTATATTTGCCAGAACTCTGTCATTTAAAAATTATTTTATACCATCCATATGTCTATTACTCCACGTGTAGTAATCTCCTAGCATATAACATTCAAAAACATGAGTATTGCCCATCATTTCCTCCAGATCAATATACTCACTCCTGACTACCTCATTACCTCCAATTCTATCATTAACTTTGAGCACATTGTTGAAATCACCCATAAGAACCCATGGTCCATCAATATGATCTTTGAGCCTTTTATTTCCTTCCATAATTTCTTCCTCTGACTACGTAAGTTATCAGCATAAACAGTAGTAAAACTCACCATCTTCTCATCCTTCATGTTCAGTATGTCAAAATGTATGAACTGTTTAGAGCTACATATAACTCTAACCTGCACTTTACTCCAAAACCAAAGTATCCATATTCTTCCATTTGAATTATCATTATAATTATCTTCAAATCTCCATTTATTTCCAAAAAATTTCCTAAATTGAACTGCTTTCTCCTGCTTCACCCTTGGTTCTATTATCACAACAATAATGACTTTCATAGCTATGAGACAGGAGCTAATCTCACTGTTCTTTGCTGGATTGTTGAACCCTTACATTCCATGACACAATCATGGGACAAGCCCATGCAAATCTGCAAGATCATTCCAAACCTATAGTTGTAAAGATTAGTTCCATTGATTCTTCTCCACAAACTCCATTCCCATAATTTCTTCCTCTATTTCCACCTGTTTCCCCTTATTTCTTCTATCAATTCTCTCTTTTGTGTTTTCTGTCCCCTCTATTCCAGAACTTTCACCTTTTCTTTCAACCTCAGTGATCAGTACTGTATCAGTTTCCCCAGTCTTGATTTCCTCAGTTTTGTCAGTTTTATCAGCCTCAGCTTTCACAACCCATTTCTTCACAATTATTCTCTGCTTATCCTTTTCCTTGATAATATGTCCTCCCACCTGAAAGTAATCACAATAAGGAGGTATCCATTCATACTCCACTTACTGGTTGAATTTTCTTCCCCATTCGGGTCTTTAATACTAACTACCTCCTTCAGTTTCTATGTAATTTCAACTTCAACTAGAATTCTTGCATAGGATACCCTCAGTTTACTTGTTTATTCACGAGTCACCATAGGGTTCCCCAATAAACTCCCAATCTTTCCCAAACTCGAAGCACTCCATAGATGCAGGGGCAGGCTAGGAAATTTTATCTAGATTGACAGTGTTTTGATCACATCCTTTCTTAGATCAAAGCTCAATTTCTGGTGGTGCAGAAACATAGACATATTATAGGTCATATAAGGACCATTACTCATCACTGAATCCCAATCTTCCCTAAACTTAAACTTCATCAAGAAATACCCCTCTTCATTGTAAAATAGTTTAGGTAAAGCTACAAATGACCAGTACTTCATCATAAAACTTTTCACAGCAGACATAGTAAGCTCTTCACCTAGAACGTACATAATAAAAGTATTTTTCCAGAATTTTAACTCAGTTTTCACATCATATTTCTCAATTTCAACTTTGATTTCACTGTTAACAATCACATGGGCTTTAAATTCGATTTTCATTCCATTCTCCTGAACCCTGTTCCCCTTAATCACATCTACCCACAACCTATTCTCTGATTTTATTTTTTTAATCTGTATTCAATTCATTCAAAATTACCTCAGCCTAAGTCTGTTTCTCCTTCATCCCTTCACTTCCATCATTCTTCTTAGCTCCTGACATTATTTGGGTTGTATCATCAGAATTAGTCTTCCCTTAAGAAATCTTCACCTCTTCTTCTACTTCCCTGGTTATCATTTTAGCTCACGGAATTCACACCTGACTGTTAGTGCTAGTACTTCCTACTTGTACCGCACTGCACCTTATCACCGTCAGCGTGACCACCTTAGTTTTTGGCTGGCCACAACCTTTCTTCATCCACTGTGTGAAAATTGCCCACAGTCAGATCTCCGTATTTTCAAGTCAAATCGTAAGAGAATACTTTTTGAGAATTTTGATAACTTACTTTGTGTATAGATGGTGTAGGTTTTATTCTTCTTGTTTGTATGCATTATGCATGGTGTAGTAACCTGCAGCCAGGTCTTCATTTCTGTAAATATATATTCCCGTTCTTTACATCCAAACCGTCACACACTATGATTTACAATTCGGTAAACCCGGTCAACACTGTAAAAGGTGTTGTTTCTGTAGTGTAAAGTATGGATTTTGAAGTGCAACATGTACAAGGAGGGAAGGGTAGCCTTGGTTTTTGGTGGAGAATTGATGTTGGGTGGGTTCAACCCAAGTCCCACATTGAAAGTTATGAGGGTGTTAGTTCCCTATATAAGTTAGAGTCACAGCACATTAGTATGAGTCATTTTGGGGTTTGAGCCAATAAAATTGTGCGGGCTTGGCCCAAAGCGGACAATATCATAATAATATTGGTTGTGGTGGGCTTGGCAGCCCCTACAAGTGGTAACAGAGCTATGGTTGGTTGTGCTCGGAACGGGGACTGCACGTGTGCCGAAAGTCTGCCAGACCAAGGTGGTTGTCAGGTGGCGTGTCCCGCAAGTGTGACGGCGGTGCAATATGGTCCGCGCGAGGATGAAGGATACCGTTGTATGGTCCATGGTTTGAGGGGGAGATTGGTTGGTGTGGTGCATAACAACCTCCGCATCAGGAATGTCTGCTTCTTCGAGCTGCTCAAGGGCACCACTCTTGACTTCAACGTCACCATATGGAGGGACACTGGAAGTTGAACCCCTTCTCTTACATCTTAGCACAATTTAACTTGTGATGTTATCTTTTTAATTGGTGTATGTTGTTGAATTCTCAAGAATAGTGATGTTTTTCTTGTTTCTATTTTTCTTAAGAACAAGTCCTCATGAATGGGTGGATTCATGTTTTATGTAAAAACAGTCAACATGGAATGGAATCAAACATTTGGAATGGCTGATATGGCTGGTGGCGTGGGGTAGTAGATTGGTTCATCTGTCCAATTTTTCTCACCCCAATGCTTCAACATACTCTTCCAGTTGCATAGCCTGTCAATGCATTTCTTCTGGCGAGGATCTTTAATCTTCAACTTCCAATGCCCGTCCGTGTAATTAGCCCTTTGTGCTTCTCTTCTATCCCACTCCAGCTGTGCTTTTTGTTTTGAATTCACCATGCAAAACTGCTGCAACCGTTTAGGAATGGCATCGTGCACCCTCCACCAGCTTCTGTGAGCTGTGTCGCTTGCGAACTCTTGCAATATATCAACATTCCAGTTGCAATCGTAGTCGCGGTAGCACAGCCATGGTTTGTAGCCTAAATAGTGGAGCACGTAAAGCATGAGTTCTTGCTTGGAAGGGGGTTAATGCTTGGATTTTGGATGATGCATGGGGTTTGGTTTTAATTGTGGAAATAATGGGGGAAGACGTATTCGGGGTGATTTTTTTTATTATCTGAAATCTAAAAAAATAGAAAAATAAGGGGACGCATTTGGTGAATGCGTCCTCTACATTAATTTTTTATAAAAAAAAATCACCACAACAAATCCCTCTAGTTGCTACATTTTTTGGGTCTCAATAATGGCATCAGTAAGTGTAGTTAATTTTTTTTGTCTACACTTCAAAAACGTGTAGTAACGGTGGGTGTAGCCAAAAAATAACACTACTCTTGAAAATGTAGCTAATGATTTCTTAATTTTAAAAAAATCATTAGTAGAGAGACTAAGAATCTGTAGTTAGGAAGATTTTAAAATCACCCTAATTTTAAACCCATTGATAACTTCCACTAGTAGCCCAAGTACCTGCACAAAGATAAAGCACCGAAGTGGTCAAAAAGAGATGTAATAAGCCATGTTGCTGAGTACTTTTGGAAAAGCATCTATGATTTAATTCTTGATTCATACTAAACATGGTATACTAAAATTTATATTACAAAGAGAAGAACTACTACAAAATGAGCAAAAGCATAATGAACAAATCAGAATATGGATAAATTCTAGGATCTGAAATCACTGAGCAAGTTTTTAGCTTGCAATCAGATTATTTAAATGTTGTTAACTCAACTGCCAATGGAAGTTATTATTTTGGAGCGTGGAGGAAAAATATTTACTCAACCTTATTATTACATTGAATGGAGCGTGGAGGAAACATATTTACTCAACCTTATTATTACATTGAATGTGCATTCAATGTTTCAGTACGAAAACACAAATATGAAAAGCAACAGCTCACCCACTACCAGCCTCAGCCTTTTCCTCCCCAAAATAGAACTATCACGGACCATAACACAGAGCTCACATTTGGAGTCGGGCGCCATTCTGATATGGGCACTCTCACTGTGTTACTACAAGATGGTATAGGAGGCTTACAAGTAAAGGTAGAAGAAGATTTATTCTCTGGACAAAAAGAAGAGTGGATAGAGATTCCACCATGCCCTGATTCATTAGTCATCAATGTTGGAGATGCTCTATAGGTAGATTTCAAAACACACAAAGGCTACAATAAAGTTTAAGTAAAATTGATCGTGTTGATCAAGTACTACAAAAATTACACTAATTATGGTCTCTGTAGATTTTAAGCAATGGAAGGTACAGAAGTGCTGAACATAGAGTTCGTACCCACAATGCTCAAGAGGGGAAGAAATCACTTGATTTTGCCAAAATAAACTAGCTCTACAACCAACAATGCTTTTGATGCTTCAATATCTTTTTAATTTGTTTTCTGTGCTTTTTCTGCTTTTAAATTGTAATACGGTGTAGGATCAACAATAATAAACATGAGAAAAAGGTAGCATGTGTTTGGCCATTTTTTCTTATTCAGATAACATAATCTATTCATTGTGCCAATTCTTGGCATAATTGTATCAAAAAAGCTATATGGAAACTACAACCCTCCAAATTTTAAACAAAGGTGTTTAATGGATCAAATTGGAGTTACAAACCTAAGATGCAATTAACTGTACGTATAAGACATATGGATGCATTACTTTTTAGCTACAAGGTAGTAGATTGAAGCAAGAATTAGTTCTACCTCAAATCTCTTTCTGAGCACAATCAGTAGGTTTCTTTGCATCAGAACCATTCGATAATATTACTGAGGAGTTAGCTCAATTAATCAGGGTTTAAAATCTTCCTAACTGCAGTCTCTATCTATTACTGAACATCTTCCTAATTTAACATTCTCTTAAGAATCTGGAAATGTTTTTGAGTAGTTGGGTGCAAAGAAATTGAAGACAAAAAAGAGTAAAAAACAGGAATAGTCTAAAGAACACCTTAGCACATGCTAATACCCTCACACAGTAACTCTAATAAAAAACCTTTCCGAAAAGAATTAGAACACATGGTGATGAACTTCTGTGCACTTTAGAAAGCAACATTCAGAAACAACACAACCATACAAATCAACAATTTCTGTCCCATTGTACCTTAGATATTTTCCAACAAATAGAGCTACAGAAGAAGAAGCTCTCACTCCTAAAAGAAAGTTAGGCGGCGGAGAATGGCGAACTGTCGGAGGACGGAGCCTGGCCAATACATACAAACACATCACAAAAATCAACATTCACACAGTGTACACTAGTAACAGCAGAATTATAAACGATCATCAGATAAAATTGAAGAGAGAATTAACCTGTAAATTACTAACAAAAGGTAGAATCAAAATCTAATGTAAATTCTTCAAAAGAGGAGAATATGAACTTTCAAAAACCCTAACCAAATGAAAAACCTCAGGAAATTCATTGAACACGGAAACAAGGAGAACAACACAATCAATTCAACATTTCTGAAACACCTGTTTTCGACTCCTGATCTAATGTCAATTCAACACAATCATTTCAAGAGATAATTCACCTATAAATCAGAGCTTTCTTCACTCCAGTCCTATCAGTCACATCAACATCGATCATATAACATCACTTTAAACAGCTAATGAAGTTTGATGCAAGAAATTAGTCGAGAAGCTATAGTCCTACCTGAAATAACCAGCCGGCGGGAATGGAAACACCGAGCTGAAGAGAAAAGGTGAGGATCAAAATTCGCAAAAAGGCAAACCCAAGGTGAGGTTCCTTCACGATGAACGAAATTAAAGTGATTAAAATTAAAGTGATTAAACTCTGTTTATCGTAGTTCATGACTCTGTGTGTGTGTGTATTTTCTGGTGCAATTCTATTTCTCGCCCCGTTGAAAATCTTTCTCACATTGTGCCTTCCACATTATCCAACATGTAATATGTGGAATGACTCTAATCAGTATAGTATGCAGTTTAGTTGTTCCAGAAATGGATAGGTAAAAAGATAATCTATCCCACAAAGATTGGAATTGTGAATTAGCTAAACCTAGCATTATATTAACTTCATACCAGAGCTGCAAAGAAAAGGGGCAGATATTGAATAAATGTTCTAGAGCATCCTCATCATCATTACAAAAGGCACATTTAGATGGAAGCTGGAATCCCATAACTCTTAGAACATCAGCGAAAGGCAAAAAAGCATTAAAGAGTTTCCACATAAACACCGAAACTTTCTTTTGGATTCTGAAATTCCACAGTTTAGATAGAGTTTGAGCTGATCCTCTAGGATCGCACAATACCTGATATGCTGAGCTAAAAGTAAAATGTCCTTTGGAATCAGGTTTCCATATAAGCCTATCTTTTCTCTGTTCATGGAGCTGTGTTTCCTGCAAAAGAGAGAGAATATCAGAGTGAATCCAAGGAGCTATAGAATTGGAAAAAGGCTGCCTATTCTGGATAAAACATTGTACTGAACAATCCAGAGGAATGATGGTATTTTCCTGATTGCATAAGTCCATTATCAAACCTGAACCAGTCCAGTTAGCTGTCCAAAAATTACATTCACCATTGCCCACTATGACCCTAGTGTTAGTCTCAGCCAAACTATTGATGTTCACAATTCTTTTCCAGTTCTGAGATTTTCTAGCAGGAATAGTAAGAGACCATAAAAATTGTGTCCATGGAGCTTGACCTTGTTGAAATTTCCACCATAGTTTCATAGAGCAAGCTCTTATGATTGTGTTGAAAGATCTGAAACCAAGGCCATTCTGCTCAATGGGGCAGCAGAGGTTCTTCCAAGTTTTCCAAACCTTTTTAGGACCAAGATCAGTCTCACCCCAGAAAAAACCAGACAACATCTTTTCCAAAGTCTTAACAACAGTTTGAGGTGGCTTCATTACTGACCATATATGTTGAGGGACAGAATATATTACAGATTTAATGAGTGTAATCTTTCCCCCCATTGATAGCCATTTATTCTTCCAATTTTGTAGTCTTTTTTGAACCACCTCTATAATACTTTGAAAATAGACTTTCAAAGTCCTCCCTCTAAAAATAGGACAGCCCAAATAAGAAAACGGAAAAATCCCCTTTTTCATCCCTAAAATATTCCTAACCTGTCTAATCTTAGCCTCAGTAGCATTCTTTCCTAGAAAGAAATCACTTTTGTCAAAATTTATTTTTTGGCCAGTTGTGCTTTGGAAAACCTCCAAGAAAGCTTTAATTCTGATTAGGTTGATTTTACTAGCCTTGAGAAATATTACTGTATCATCCGCATAGCTTAGATGGGAAATAGGGATAGCTGTATGTGGAAGATTATAGTACTGTAATTTTCCACATCTGAAAACATAAGATAGGCTTCTTGTGAAAGCTTCAGAGAAAATATTGAACAGGAAAGGTGACAGTGGATCACCTTGCTTGATACCCCTAGAAGACTTGAAAAATCCTACAGGTTTCCCATTTAAAAGTACTGAAAACCAGGCTTGAGTAATATTCTTCATGATAGCATGCACAAATCTACCATGCAGACCAAATTTTAAAAGAATACTGTTCAGAAATCCCCAACTAACTCTATCAAAAGCTTTTCTTAGATCAAGTTTGATTATGCAATTTGGATCTCTATTTTTCCTATCTAAGAAACAGACCATTTCCTTAAGATATATGACATTATCAGAAATATCTCTATTCTTCATAAAGGCTGATTGTTGGGGGGAAATGATTTTAGTCATTATAGGTTTAATCCTTTCCATTAAGAGTTTGGAGAAAACTTTGTTAACAAAATTAGTTAAGCTAATAGGCCTAAAATCTTCGAAAGTAGTAGGAGATGCCTTTTTAGGTATCACTGTTATCCATGTGGCAGCAATGCCTCTAGGAATTGGTGAACCGGAAAGAAAATCATTTGCTGCACATAAAAGGTCTTCTTTAATAATATCCCAACTCTTAGTGAAAATTTTTGAGGAGAAACCATCTGGACCTGGGCTGCTATTTTTATTTAATCCGAAAACCACTTTGTGGAGCTCCTGTAAGCTTACAGGTTTTATCAGTTCCTCATTTTCCAGATCAGAGACTAAGCTCGGTATCTGACTTAGAAAATGTGAGAAATAAGTACCATGATCTGGAGTTACTGGTTCCGATAAAAGATCCTGATAATATCTAACTGCTTCAGTTTCTATGTCCTTGGAGTCATTTAACCAATTACCGAGGGGGGTTTTTATTTTTGTGATGCTCAGTCTAGACCGTTTTTCCTTAACCGCATTATGGAAAAACTGTGTGTTTTCATCACCTTCCTTTAACCACCTAATTCTCGATTTTTGTTTCCAAAATTTTTCTTGTTCTTTAAGTGCTCTAAGGACTATAGCTCTAGCTTCCTTAAGTTTAATAAGTTCAGCAGCTGAACTGTCATCTTCAAAAGCTATTTCCTGAAGTCTCAATCTCTCTTCCGCCATTTTTACATTTTCATGAATATTACCAAAAACAATTCTGTTCCAGGTTTTAATTGCCTTTTTGATTCTCTGCATTTTCAAGTAAAGACCTAGCATTCCTGATTTGTCCACAGAAACCTCCCATTCCTTCTTAATGAGCTCAATAAATTCAGTTCTACTAAACCAGGCATTTATAAAACGGAATGAACTAGCATTAGAGGGAATGGAGCTTCCTACATTCAGCAATAGAGGGGAATGATCAGAGGCTCCCTTGTTCAGTATTTGTACTGAGGAAGAAGGAAATTTTGCACTCCATTGAAGAGTGCAAAGTCCTCTATCCAATCTTTGGATAGTTGGGTTTCTAAGCCTACCATTTGACCAGGTAAACCGGTTACCTACAGTATAGATTTCAGTAATAGCATTACTATTTATATATTCATTGAAATCCTGCATACTGTTTCTATTTGGGATGGATGGGCCTTTATACTCAGTGATGGAAGATATTGTATTAAAATCACCTATGAGTAAGTTTCTCCCAGACTAATGTTGGTGCTTTCAAATGTAGGCATTTTTACTCTATCTTACCTATGAAAGGGGCTAGATACCCTGACATCCATGTCATTGATAGAATAATTTATTTTTAAACGTATAAAAATTAATAATATAAGTTACACATTTATAGTATTATAGGTGACAAAAATCATAAAACAAAAAAGTAAATTATACATCAAAATATGTTATTGTAAAGAAGCACAAAAATAGTTCGCATAATAATTTACCCATAAGAAGATAACAAATGTCACGGTTAACAGGAAAAAAAAAAGATAGTACATTCATGCAATGCTATAGCCTTATTAAAGTGTAATTATTATTTCACATCTAAACATTACTTGTTGACGGCCACCAGATATCTAACTAGTTGGATTTAGGTTGAATCATATCCTTGTCGAATAATTTTGAGTTGAATGAGAACCCCAAATTCTTTTGCATTAGACAAACTCACATATGCAGATGCCTATCTCACTGATGTCATACACCAGGAAAATGTCTTTCCAGCCACCACGGTACACAAGCCGATCTTTTGTCCACTTAGAAAGGGATATATTCCATTTTATTCCATCGGGATCGCAGATTACTTTCTTGTCAGGAAGGTCAAGTTGATAAGGTTTTATTGTTTTAGCTGGGATAATCTACAAAATGCGATGACATGTAGAGTAAATTTTCCTTAATACCCTTATATTCAAAACAATATCGAAATAGCATTATCGCCATATGAATGCTGGTAGTTATCTTTGATAAAATTAAATGTTGTGTTTATGAAAATAATATTGAAGTAATATACAATAAAATTTTACAATTCATAAATATTTGGATTTTTTATTTACATGAAATTGAGAATTTAAATAGTTCAAAAGGCAAATAAATTTTAAAATTCTCTATCTAAAATTAATTCTCCCGCTTCTCTCTAGAACTGGAAAATGTTACTGTACAAAACCACCACACTTCTAGTCGTTACTGCCCTCAACGGTCACTTTATTGCTAGAATTACTTCTCCTATACGATATCAATGGCGGCTCCTCCGCCCGGTGGTTGCCCACCACCAACGTACGCCTCTATTCTTCAAGCCAGGCCACCCACCAAATCTCCTCCATGACCAATTACAATCCCTAGAACCTCATATGAAGATGGAAATGCATTCCTCTTCTCATACCACGCGCGTCCAGAGGTTATAAGAGCCGCTGAAGCTGTGCTTAATTGGTAAATTTGGATACGGCAAACCGGGTATGGAAATCACCCGTCGTTCTTTTTATAATCTGGGATTTAAAGGAGATGTGAGAGTAAGTATGTTGGAAAATAGACATATACTCATTAGGTTTGCGATTGAGGAGGACTTTAAATTGTGTTGCATGAGAGGAAAACTTAGGATCCATGATTCAATTGTTAGATTTCGTAAATGGACTCCATATTTTTCCCCTAATAAAGATGCCCTTTTCGCTCCTATTTGGATTTCAATCCTTAACCCCCAAGCCTTTTACTTTACTAAGGAGGCCACTAGAATCCTAATGGAACAATTTGGTGAGCCTGTGATGGAGGATAAACCAACTATGAAATTCTCACGGCCTTCTTCTATACAATTTTGTGTCCAATTAGACCTAACACAAAACCATACTGATAGGATAAGACTGGGCTCAGACGTTGATAACATATTGTGTAAGATTGAATATGAATGGAAGCTATACTACTGTGCTAAAAGCTGCTTGATAGGACACAACATTGGACAGTGTAGAAAGTTGACAAATAAGAGCAGTATTAATATCAAAGAAAAGACAATTAGGAAGAACAATAGCGTTTCCCCCTTGGTATTGAATGGAGGAGGGTAACAAATGATGCTAGATTAGCTGCACATACCTCAGGATTATCAATATCTCAGAAGTAGAGAGAAGCAGATATGGGTTCAAACTTTTTCCAACAAGCTGCTATGATTCAGAATCCACCTCAGACAGATAACCCAATCTCTCAAAGTCAGAATGATCTACCTGAGGTCCATAAGGTTACTCTTAAAGCTGCACATGACTCTCACCAAAAAGATCAGGAGAATTTCACAGAAGAGGAAACGAAGATGATACAATTGATGAAAATGAAATCCAGCCTCAAATTTGCAAGAGATGATATGAAAATCTCCAACAACCCCTCAAACTCTTATCATTTCATTTCTACTCCTAGTAATAATAACCTATTTCCATCGAACTCATTATTTTTCAGAGGGAAACAGATAAAAATTTCTACAACATGATGTTGGAGAAGAAATGGGATCCAGTATGCCATCAAGCCAATCAATCTCAAAATAAGCACAATCTCATAAAACAAGTTACTTATTGGTTGGAAAATCTCAAGTTCCATCTAATCCTTCTTCTGGCCATAGTGTGCATATTACTTACTCTAATGATGAATCACTTTATGATGATGAATCTAACTCTAATGAAGATGGAAATGAAGCTTATATACTTTATCATTATGCTATAGCAAAGGGTTTAACAACTGAATATTTAAATGAGACTAAAAAGAGACAAAAAAATTTATTTTACAAGGATTAATATGATCCTTAGGTCATCTCTAAGAAGCAGACACTCCAATGATTAGGAACATAAATATAGCTAATGTTTTAATCTAGAATATAAGAGGATATGGAACTTCTATACATAGATTAAACAATCTAATTAGAATCCATAAAATAGACATCCTAGGTTTGATTGAACCAATGCATCCCAATTGTGAAATTAATAATCTCAGCATGACATTAGGCTATAATACATGCAACAATAACAAAATATGGTTAATGTGGAATAATAAACTTAAAATAACTACTATAACACACAACTAACAATTTTTAGGATACACCATCACATATAATATCACAAATGAAACCTGGGCTGCAGCCATAGTCTATGCTCAACAGACTAGGGATCTTAGAAAACTTTTATGGACAGATTTAAAGAACATACAACTAGCACCTACCATTTACATAGGAGACTTTAATGTTATTAAGGATCTAACATAATATAAAGGTAGGAAAATCCCCCTATAAGGTATTATTTCAGACTTCAGAAATTTCATTAACGATTTAAATCTGTAAGAGATACAAACTGTAGGCTCCCAATTCACATGGTCAAACAATAGAATTAGGGATCCACTTTTTAAGAGACTTGACATAGGGTTAGCAAATCAAGAATGACTTAAAATATATCATAACTCTTCTATACAGATCCTAAATAAGGCTGGTCCAGACCATTCCCCAATGTTGCTAACACATCTTAATAACCAAATATTCCATCCCAAGACTTTTAGATTCTAGGAAATGTTGATAAATAGATATGATTTTATGGATGTAGTTAATGATAATTGGGATAAACCAGCCACTGGCACTCCTTTAACAATTCTAATTACAAAACTTAAAAGACTTAAAATAACAATTAATGAATAGAATAAATCTCATTTTGGGGACATTTTTAAAAACCTAAAAGATGCAGAGGGTAGAGTAAGATTAGCTGAAGATATCTATCAGGTTTCCCCGACAGAGTAGACATATAGAGAGCTTAAAAAATAGCAGCGCTAACTAGGGTAACTAAAAAACATGAACTATATTGAAACAAAAATCTAGAATTAAATGGCTTCAAGAAAGAGACTCTAAAACTGCCTACTTCCATAAAACATGAACTGAAAGAGTAGCTAATCTGAGTATTAACAAAATAAAAACACAACATGAAAACTAGATCACTGATCCTAATGTCATTCAAACTGAGGGAGTCAATTTTTTTTAGGACTTACTAACTGAATCTAAAAATGACATATCCGGAGAATATGGTAAATTCTTTCTTAAAAACATTCCCAGAGTGATTAATGAGCAGAATAATCTTTATTTAATCAAGCACATTACTGAGGAAGAATTGAAAGGTGCAGTTTTTGGCTTATGTAAACATAGTGTTGCTGGTCCTGATAGTTTTAATGGAGTTTTTTTCACCTAGAGTTGAAATATAATCAAAGAGGATCTACTTAAAGCTTTCAACCAGATTATTAATGGAACAAGAATACCTGACAGCATTGCCTCAACCTTGATAACTTTAATACCTACAAGGAAAATCCCATCTATCTTCTTAAAATATAGGCCAATTAGTCTCTCTAATTTCACTAATAAATATTTTTCAAAAATAATGATGGAAAGGGTGAAACCTAAAATTGACAAGATTATTTTAGAGGAGTAATCTGCATCCAAGTAAGGTAGGGAGATTTCTGACAATATAATATATGTGCAGAAACTTTTCAGATTTCTCAATATGAATAACAAGGACTAGAATATCATTATTAAGTTAGACATGCAAAAAGCCTTTGATAGGGTTTCCTGGGAGTTTCCTCAATTCCATACTTCTCAAATTTAGCTTCAGTGGCATTTTTGTTAATCTAATTATGTCAAATATTAGTGCTACTTGGTTCTCTATTTTAATTAATGGATGTCCAGTAGGCTTCTTTAATTCAACAAGAGGGATTAAACAAGGTGATATCAAATCACCTTTTTGTATAACATCTTAACTGAATCTTTTTCTAGAACCCTAAAATATGTAGTCAACTTAGGACTAATCAAACCTTGCCAAATCCCAAATAGAATTTTCCACCCAACACACACTATGTATATGTATGATGATGACACAACTTTGTTCACTACCGCTGATGCTAAAAATCTTAAGAATCTGAAAATATTCCTACAAGCCTATGAACTTGCATCAGGACAACACATTAACTATAAAAAAAAGTGTCTTCTTCTTAAAAACTAGGATGTCTAACTCTAGAATTCTTCTAATAAAAAGAATCTTAGGGATGACCCAAAGGAAAACTCCAATGACATATTTAGGAACCCCTATCTTCCAAGGCAGAGTTAAAAATGAATATTTTAGTCCCCTACTGGATAGAATTGAAATTAAACTCACAAAATGGAAAAACCTATAGCAATCACTTGCAAGTAAACTCACATTAATAAATTACAGGCTTTACTCACTTGGTACACATATTTTCACAGTTCTTAAACCAACAAGGAATGTTATTAAAAGGATAGAATCTTTAGCTGCAAACTATTTCTGGGGGGATAATGATGAGGGTAACCATATGCTTCACTAGAGAGCTTGGAAAAATAATGATGTATTCCAAAGGAAGAAAATGGTCTTGGAATTAGAGATCTCTCCACTATAATAAAAGCTTTATCAGCAAAATTGTGGTGGAAATTGCAATTGAATAAAACTTTATGGACTAATCTTTTGTGGTTGCCTAGTAACTCTAGTCACAATTCCCACACTTGATCCAGGATTGATATAATCACAGGAGAATGTAATGCTAACTTACAGGTCATCTGTGGATTAGGAAATAGTAGTTCATAAAATTCTAACTGGCTTGGAAATGGGGCTTTATTTTATAAATGTCCGACTCATATTGATCTTCCATTTTCTTGAATTGCAATATCTCAGTTTGCAAATGACAAACAAGAATTTTTAGCTTTTTTGGAGCCTTATCTTGCTACCAATGATATTCTTCTATTTTAGGAATCTAAGCTCAAAGCCAAACATGAAGATAGGTTCATCTGGAAACCATCAGAATATGGGAACCTCACAACTTCATCTGCCTACACAACTTTCAGATTTAAGAGACCAAAGGTGGCTTCTCTCAATTAAGTGCGGAACAAAAATATACCGAGGAATTTATCTATATTTATGTGGAGACTTATGAATTTACTTTTACCATTTGATGACATGTTAATCCAAAAGGGCTTTATATTGCTTCTAAATGCATTAACTGTGATAATTCGGATTCTATTCAGCATTTTTTCAATGAATGTCATCATACTACATCTGTTTGGTCTGTTGTGCATAAAACTATTAATATTAGAGATAGACCTTTTCATTCAATCTGGGATAGAATATCCTTCTACCTATCATTTCAAGGCCAAACAAAAACTCAGAATAAAATGGTCCGAATTTTTGCAATAACAACATTCTGAAATCTTTGGAAGATGAAAAATAAAAGAGTATATGAGGGTGATAACTGGAACAGTAACTCTGTAATTCTTAGTTTAAAAAATGAGGTTAAACTCAACCTAGCTGCTAAACCATTAACTGCATACCTTAATGAATAAAAATTCTGGTTATCTAAGGATTGTGTAATGTTCTTTAAAAGGAAAAGAAGGATAGTTCCAGAGTTTGTTTATTGGTCTAAACCAACAACAGATTATAAAATTAATGTACATACTTCTTTGTTGAAATTTGGTCATTCTGCAGGATTAGGATTAATTACTAGGGATAGAGATGGAAATTTCATTTATGCTCATACTAAATCTCAATTAGCCATCTCCTCCCTAAACTTTGAACTTCTTGCTATTCATTTAGGAATAAAACAAGCCAGGAACTTTGCTAACTACACAGTCCAAATTGAATCTGATTCTTTTTTAGCAATCCAATTCATCACAAATCCTGTAAAAGCGCCATGGCATTTGTACTCTCTGTGTTGTAATATATGAAGTTTTAATAAGATCTAAGGCAAGCCTGAAATTCACTAAGAGGGAAGGTAATCTTGCAGCAGACTTCTTATCTAAGAAAGCTCAGAATCTAAATAACTAGGATCTATCATGGCATAATTTTAAAAATGAGCTTAAAGGAATCATATTAACAAATGAAAAATATATCCCTAGCCTTAGAATTAAGGTTACATGATATCATTGCAAAGACACACAGTAGGAATTCCATACTTTCTGTACAACAAGCTAGCTGATGTGTGCATTTCAATTCTCAGGAATTTATCAGTGAACCCTTCTCAAGAATGGTGTGGCTGTTTCAATATTTCATCTGTGCTGCTATGTTGGTGAAATATTTATGTTTAGACTATACTGATGCATTCATCATTGGAGCAACATAATCCTAATAAGAGTCATGCTATTGTTGTTCTTCTGCTGATGGTCCCCTTAGCTACTGCTTCTTCTGCTTCTGCTATTTTTAGGGCTTTTGGAGTATGTCTCCTATAGTTGCTGTTCCTACTGCTTTTGCTCCTGTTACAGCTCCTGCAAATTCAGAGACACTTTATCACAAAATCAGGTCTTTTGAATGGATGACTCTTAACTCTTTGTACAACTGACATACTCATACTTTGGGCATTAAATGCACCCTTGATGCTAAAACCTCTTCTGTATAGTACATTACAGCTATCCCCTTTTTAGCATTCTATTTTCTTGGGCCTGAATCGATTAACACGATGGGTGTAAATTAAGTGCAGGAAACATATCCAAATAGATCACTAGACCTTATTTAGATCAGCACTATAAAATCAGGTCCTTGTATTATGTAGAACCTGAATTGCTCTATCTTTTTGGATCTTATTTTTGGGTTAGGAGAGCCCAATAAATCTCTCCCATCCACCAATGGTGTAAGTTTTTAATTAAAAAAACAAATAAATATATAAAAGATATTGAAAACATACCAATTCAGCTACCCTTTTCTTCATCCTTTGTGTGATGAAATATGGATTCGTTGGATCCTTCACAATGTCCTTACCAAAATACAAATTTCCCAAAAGGATCCTTCACATTGATCATCTTCGCTAGCATTTTCCTCTTCCTCCAGAAGTTTCCCCCTTGCCTAAAAAAATATATTTACCATATTATTGTTATATTTTTAATCCATTCTAACATAAATTTATGTTAAACATAATTTCAAACTCACAATTGATAGTTATTAAAGCTTTCTTAGGCCTAGATTGACTTGAGAAAAAAGTTGGAAACCTCTTCAATTGTTGGAAATATCTAAGTCCAGATTCTTCTACTGCCACAGATGTCGACGGAACTGGAATTCAAGATCGGCACTAGTATTCTTTTTCTGGTTTCCTAGTGGTGGAAGTGTGATGGATTGGAGGGGTAACTTCTTCGTCACTTTTGAGAGGGGAGTGCTCTGGCAAGAAATATGAGGTGGTGTCACTGCAACGGAATGGAGAATTAAGAGATGTATGAAAGTGGTGGAGGGGCGACAAGTTGTGCGACGATGGCGGGCTGATGAGCGTAATGGATGATAGCCGTGAGGCAGAGATAGAGGAAAAAGGAGTTGAGCCTCACTTCCTCAAAATATTAATTGCTTCTGAAGCCATTATTGGAATAAATTTAGGAGTGTGCGAGTTTCGCTGAAGAGAATAGGTAGAACCCGAGTGTGTGAGTGTGTGGTTGTGTTTGTGTTTGTTTGACAAAGGTGATCGCTACGGGGTCTTATAATGCTATAAGAAATGTAAAAAAAATTAAAATCCAATTCTGTAATTTTTGTTAAGATTATGAAAATATCATTTTGTGTATAAGATTTTACATTTTATCAACATTGTCCTTAGGAGTGAATCATATTCTTATTTGACTCGTAGACATTAGTAAAATGTATAATAAAGTTTAGCATCACCAATAATATATTTTAATCTTTACTTTTTTATGTTGATTTTACTAGAAATTGTGTATTGATTACTATGACATATTACTTATGATTTCCATTTATTTTATAAATAACACACCATTTTTTAAAAACCATGTATGTTGGCAAAGCCAAACGTTTTGATTATATATCACATGAATTTATCAAGTCTCTAATTTATAGAAGTTTTGGAACGACGTTGCTTTGGACCCTTGTGATGTCCACATGGCAAGCAATGATGTCGCACCCACATCGGTTTAGTCGACAGATTACCGAAATGCAACCGATGTCGCCCATTTATGTGGGCTAACAATTTCGGCCCACTGGTGTGGGAGAAGTCAAGAACCCAAAGTTTTGGATGATTACAACAACATTTTATTTTTTGGCTAATGCAGCAAGACAATCATTGATTGCAACAAGAAAATTAACTGAAGTTTTGAATAAGTAGATTGTTGTAATTGGAAAATAATCTTGAACAGTATAACCATCCATATTTTACTCATTTATTTTCATGGTCACACTAGTGGACACCAGGTCTACTAAAGGCGGTTCCATGCCCGAACCAGTGTTGATCTCCATCTTACTGCTTCATCTATTAGATATGAGACTTTAATTATTTGTCCACCTAGAGAGATGAAGGATGGTGTATGAATAGCTAGTCGGAGAGATCAACTAAGGTGATAGGCTTGAATAGTTTAAAGTGGGATGCAATACAAAATATGGTGGAATGTAGATTATGTTTTCAAAGATACACTTATATTCAAAACAAAACATCAAAATAGACTTATCCCTACGTTAAAGGGGTGAAAAAAATAGTATGCCTCTATTGTATAGTATTAAGGAATAAGCAATATTTGTGAATATTACTTGGAATTGTAATTAAATTAAATTTTCTTTTCTGTATAGGTCTTTGTGGCTCTATATAATGTAACTCGGAACATGAATATAAACTCACATTATTACCCTTATTTTCAACATGGAATCAAAGCATAAAATCATGAAACCTAAAACCCAAAATTTTCCATCCTAAATTTGTTGCAAATGCAGCAATCATCGTCTTTGTTTAACCTCCACGTGCCATAGATCCGAGCTGTCTTTCTACCATTAAAATAAATTGGCATCGTTGGTTCATCGCCACTAGTCCCCCGCCGATACTCTACTCAACTTCTTTCTCTGGCTTCCGTTGACCTCAGTACTTGGCCAAAATTTCCTCCTTTTCGTGAGCTTGTTCCTTTCATTGCGATTTCTGTCTGACCTCCTCACTTAAGAAAACAAGGCATCAATGAGCTTGTGTGGAGTTTCATCCTTTTCGGAGAGCTTGTTCCTTCCCCTGCAATTTCCGTCTGGCCTCCTCACTGAAAATTACGAGAGGAGCGTGAGATCCATGCACGAGACCGGCCTTCCAGAAATGCTTGCAAGAACGCGCGTTTGACAGAGACATACCCATTCCCGAAATACGTGTTTCCACGCGCGACTGCCAGACACACGACACACTTCTTAGCATGTGTAACCATGCACCTGATCCTTTTGTTTTTCTATTCTTCTCATATTGGTTGCACTACCTTGGGTGAATTATTTTTTGAAATTTATTTATTTATTTAAAAATATAAATAAAGTTTGTTATGACTTTTTTCACCGGCAGTGTCAGCTCGCTGCAAGGATTTATGGTTATGGCCTCTTGTTCCCCAACCCTATCTGATTTTGGATCTTCTCTGTTTGATGACCAATAAAGTACGGTACTTATTTTATTTGATCAATTAAATTATCCTTTTTTTACCATGGGTCAGGTAAGCCTACATTACCTTGGATTCTCGATTCGGGAGCTTTATATCACATGACTGGTGACAAAGGTAATCTTATTGACATTACTGCCGCTTCCTATTCTATTAATGTTTTAATGTCTGATGGATCTTTGTCATATGTGGAATAATATGGTTCTTTGCATTATGGAGATATCACTCTTACTTATGTGCTTAACATACCTACACTACGATGCAATTTATTATCATGCTCTAGATAGTTTTCTGCTTTAAAATGTCTAGCTTTGTTTACTGAAAATTATTGCATTATATAGAAAATCAGTACGAGGACTGTGATTGGAATGGATGAACAGAAAGGGGTGTTCATTGGCTTCGTCTGCTGGATACACATGATAAGTCTCATATCCCGCAGTCAGTTTCGACAGTTTCTACATTTTCTACATCTGATTTATGGCATCAACGTCTTGGTCATCCATCTCATATGGTGTTGTCCTCTGTTCCTAATCTTAATTTTTAAACAAATAATACTTCTATGCCTTTATCAGTATGTCATAGAGCAAAAAAAACTAGACATAGTTTCTCTTTGAGCTATTCGAATGCTAATTTTTTGTTTGAATTGATTCATTGTGATGTTTTGGGGCCTTATCGCACACCATCTTCTCATGGGATTTTTATTTTTTAATTATAATTGATGATTATTCCCGAGTTATTTGGATTTATTGGTTATTGGTTAAGTCTCATATAGCCTCTAGATTTAGAGAATATTGTGCTTTAATCAAGACACAGTTTGGGTGTCATATCTGTTGTGTTCGAGCTGATAATGGTACATAATTTATGCCATTGAGATCATACTTTGCTGAATTTGGGATCATTTTTTAGACATCTATCATATATACACCACAACAGAATGGACGTGTGGAACGCAAGCATCGTCATTTGTTAAATGTGGCTCGTGCTTTGAGTTTTCAAGCTAATCTGCCAATTGATTTTTGGGGAGAATGTGTTCTCACTACTGCTTATCTGATTAACCGTACCCTGATAAAGCAGCTCAATGATCGCACACCATTTGAGTTACTCTATGGATGCACTCCAAGCTACAAGCTTCTGAAAGTTTTTGGTTTCCCGTGTTATGTCTTCTACATTCCTAGATATTGTGACAAGTTTGCTCCAAGGAGTCGACGATGTGTTTTTCTTGGGTACCCTGCTGGAAAGAAAGGACATCGCCTTTATGATTTGGAATCAAGTACCTTCTTCAACAGTCAGGATGCTAATTTTTATGAAGACCAGTATCCGTACACTGTGCCATCTACTACTCCACCATCGCCGACCGGACATCACCCCGTCATCGGACAGTTCACCGCCGGATTACTAGCCGCCGCCGCTGGCCCCTGATAGAAATTTTCATCCTATTTTTCCCTAAATTTACCCTATCCCAGATGCGGTGCATGTGCCACCTGCATCCCCACCACATGCGCTTCACGCGCCGCCAATAAACATTCACCACGCGCCTCCTGCGCCGCCGAAGATATGCTAGTGTCACCATAACCGTCCGAGATGGATTCTTCTCCGTGTACTTCTCGTCTGCCGCCTGCCTCACCGATTTGATCTCCAGTGCTGCCTGCCTCCCGTACAACACACTTTTCGAGATCATCGATATTCTAAATATTTGAAAGACTACATCTGCTCTATTGCTGATATTAATACCCCCTCCCCCAATGCAACAATCACACCTACGTCATCATAATCCTCACGTGTTCTCTATTCTTTAGCTGATTTTGTAAATTGCGATAAATTTTCTAGTACGCATTCTAAATTTTTAGGTGCAGTAAATTCTATAGCAGATCCAACCACTTATTCTGAGGCATCAAAGTATTCTCATTATCATGATGCTATGGCTGAAGAGATTAATGCTCTTTAGCACAATCAAATGTGGACCTTGGCTCCTATACCTGTGGGTAAGGTTGCAATTGGATGTAAATGGGTGTATCGTACCAAGTTTAAATCTTACGGTACTATTGAACTTCACAAAGCTCGTCTAGTGGTTCTTGGAAATCAGTAGGAGAAAGAAATTGACTATACTGAGATGATGAGATGCCAAATGCATGGATTTTCCGAAGCATTTAGCATCTCTTTTTTCATCATTTTGTTGGAAGATTACTAATCAAGTTAGGTTTTTAGGGTTTTGGAAGAGATTTTTTGGCCAAGATAAAGTTGAGAATGAAGATAGTATAAGGGATATTTATAGTACAATTTGTTGTCAAAAAAGAATAAAAAAAGGAGAAGGACGCGAGGGGTGCGCGCGGGCTGAAACGCCTGTCTGGGCGCGCATGAGGCCTTGATGCCTGGCCAGGCAGTTACAGCGCAGCCCAGGCATTTTTGTTGCTGAAGCCGTTTCGCTTCAGCGGTTTGGGGTGTCTGGCCAGGAGGTTGAGCGCCTGGGCCACGCGCCCAGTTTTCTTCACCCGACCAATCTATCTTCCTTTTTTAAAATCTATATTTTATTCTACCAAATTGTATTTGCCTTTACTTCTAAACCCTTATTCTCCTTGTGAATATTCTTTCTTGAATCTTACATCATGAACATGATCATAAAAGATCTTCCAAAAAACCTTAAACTAGATACTTAGGATATAACTTCTAAATCATCATCCAAAATTTCTTACGACAAATCATCCATTCTTACATAAAATATTAGTCTATAAAAAATATGAGTTTAAAATGTGCTAAAAAGAGATGAGCACATCAATCATAAGGATATAATTCCATTAGATTCAAAGTAGGTTAAGAAACGAGATGCTAAATCTAGCAATCTTCCAACAAAATGATGACAAAAGAGATGCTAAATGCTTCAGAAAATACAAGCATTTTGCATCTCATTATGAGACATTTGCGCCTATTGCGAAAAATGAGTTCGGTTTGTCTGTTTTAATCATTTGCAATCATCCGTGGTTGGGAACTTCATCAGATTGATATGAATAATGCTTATCTATATTGTGATTTCCATGAAGGTTGTTTCTTCGCTCTCCATCGGGCCATCCTTCGCTCACTGATTAGGTATGCCACCTTCAGAAATCTCTTTATGGTATTTGGTAAGCTCCTTGAAATTGGTTTTCCAAGTTGACTTGGGTTTTACGAGTATTTGGATTTGTTTCGAGTAAGGCAAATTACTCTCCATTTGCTTTTACTCGTGGATCGGTTTCTTTGCATGTATTTGTCTATGTGGATGATTTGTCATTGCTGGCAGTTCTTCGTTGCTCATCTATGAATTCAAGAAATACTTGAGCTCTTGTTTTCCCATGTAGGATCTTGGTACAATCAAATATTTCTTGGGTATAGAGATTGCTAGAAGACCTGATGAGATGTTTCTTTCATAATAGAAATATGCCCTGGATATTTTATCTGACAAGGGTTTATTAGCTTCCATGCAAACTAATTTCCCTATGGAGCAACAGAATGATCTTGCGAAAGTTGAAGGTTCTCTCTATGATGATCTTGAACAGTATCGGCGCTTAGTTGGTCGCCTCATTTACCTGACTATCACTCGTCTGAGCTCAGTTACTCTGTTTATACTCTTGCTCAGTTTATGAAGCACCGTTGTGATCCTCACTACCAAGTTGCGATTCAAGTTCTTCACTACTTGAAGAGTCATCCTGGTCAAGGTTTATTTCTCTCTTCACATAGTTCGTTACAGTTAACTTCTTATTGTGATTTTGAATGGCCTATATGTCCTATTACACGACGCTTGTTTTCTAGGTTTAATCCCATTTCATGCATGATCTTGTCCAGTGTGGTGCTCTAGTTACTCATCATATCCGCACGACTGATCAACCTGCAGACTTATTACCAAAGCTCTCGAACGGAATCAATTTCATTCATTACTTAACCAGTTGGGCATTTGTGATCCCCATACTCCAACTTGAGGAGGTGTATTAAGGAATAAGCAATATTACATGAATATTACTTGGAATTGTAATTAGATTAAATTTCCTTTTATTTATAGGTCTTTGTACCTCTATATAATGTGACTCAAAATATGAATACAAACACACATTATTACCCTTATTTTCTACATATAGATAGTGTTAATATATTACAAAAATGTTATAATGTTGTCCACTATCATAAACTTTAAAATCGAAGTGAATAATTGGAAAAAAACAAATATTTATTTTCATGGGATTATTAAACAATAATTTCATGTGGATAATAGTTTATAATTTATCAACAATGTCCTTATGAGCAGATAATACATATTCCTAAGCAAAAAACATGAGTTGTAACGTAACATAAATTTTACCATTACTAATACCACAACTTAATTATCCAATTTCCTTTTTAAATTTACTTGTAATATCTTAATTTATTATAAAATCTTCCACCAAAAGATTTGAAATTTCAATGAAAAATATAATCTTCATGGGTACACCTCTCCTTGTTGATGAAGCTTGGATTGAGTTCATGACTATAGGATGTCATTTTTTTATTTAAATATTGACCTTTCTTGTTAAGTTTCAATATTGGTTTATATGTAGCATTGTTGTCCATTATAATAAATAACAAATACATAGGTACCTTATGAAAGTACCCAAGTTTCTTATTTATTATCCCTAACCTATAGCTGCCTCTTCCGAAACTATATTATTTGCAGTATGTATCCATTGATCAGAGATCCATATAGATTGATCATTCCCCACATTCCAAGCTATGTCATCTACTATAACATTCCTAGCCCATAGAATTTATCTATGACAATATGAATCCCAAATTTTATTCTTAACACTTTTATGTTTTCCTTTTATGAATCAAATTTTCAATTAACTTTAGAATAAGCTCTTTAATTTTTTTATAGCTATCGTGTTAGCTATTCATTCCTATCGAGTTAGCGAAGACAACTATTCTACAAAATGACTCGTTGGTTCATTTGAAACAACATAGTTCATCACATCCTTAATTAACCATATATTCTTTAAAACTTTTAGCTCATAAATAATGAACATCAATGCGACCACTATTCTTAATTTTATTAATATTGAATGAGACTCTATCCCCATCAAATTCCACTGTAAATGAATAACTATTTACGTCTATCTATGTGAATGCATTTTCATTAATGTTGTCACTATTAACAATGGTATGGTATTGTTATCTAAGTACATGTTTACCACAAATAAATATTTAGAGAATATCCGTTTATCACTGATGGAGATCAGGATACGACTACCACCATAAATGAAGACATTCCACGTCTTGATCAAACATTCAAGGGTTATGTT
>JAULKM010042486.1:0-13102 GCA_032355605.1 Rubia tinctorum
AAAATCGAGTCGAGCTTTGACCGAGTCGAGTGCGAGTTGCTCACGAGATGCTCGACTCAATAAGCACCCCTAGTTGGACCTATTGCAACATTTTTGCAAGTATTGACTTAAGTGATATTGCATCAAAACTAATGAAAGACTTTTCAAGATTTGGGCAACATTTTTTAAAAGTTTAAGTAACACTTAAAAATTATTATAATATTTTAATAAGTACTGTTGATAGAAAAGTGTTACTATAGATTTAATTTATAGTAGTGTTTTGTCCACGTGCAAGTTGTTTTAGAGAATCCTATTTGTATTCCCTAAAACGTGAATTATGAAAAATATAGTGATTTCTGCTCATTCTTCCGCTCATATTCCTTTGCATCTTCATTCAAAGTGTTCGGAATCGAACGTTTATATTCATATCAATAACTCCACGTTTAGCACGCAGGTTCATCATTTGTACTGAAAATTATGGAAGCCCCCATTTCCCCAAATAATGATGGAGGGGGAAATTGAAAGGGTCGAGTTTGAAAAAGAAGCATCGAAAGTATGCATGAGAGTGACCTTGTGATTCATGAACTTAAACCAATTAATCATGACGAGCGTTTGCTTTTCGTTTATATTCAAAGATTAATTGTACAAGTGTGGAAAATCTTTTGAAAGATAGTGATGGTAGCCGGTGAGTTCATGACGGTATACGAACTATTATAATATTTCCACACGTACGCATGTAGGAGAAAAGTTACGGGTGGAGGTAGGATAAATATATGGCGAGAGTAAAAAGAATTCTAATATTTTTCTATATTAGAAGGGGATTAGTTTTTTTTTTCTCGAATTTACTCTTTCTTTTATATATGAAACAATTAGCTAAAAAGAAAATAAGTACTCCTTCCGTCCCAACCGTTTCTGCACAAAATCTTTTCACGATTTCCATTAAACATATTTGACTGTAAATATGTATAGTTATGGACAATAACGGCACAAAAAAATTGATATTTAGAAACTACATGTTATGACGAATCTAATCATATCTCATACGATAAAATTATTGTTCATATACCTATTTAAATATGTGATCAAAGTTCGACACTTTTTACTAAAAAAAAGATTATGTGCAGAATTGGCTGGGACGGAAGGAGTATAAAAAATATACTAATTCAAGGAAAAGGAAAATGAATAGTTAAAATAATAATTGAGAGGTGTTATAATTAAAATGTGTTGAAAAATATATTATTTCAAAAAAAATTATACTCCCTCTGTTTCTCTATTATTAGCACACTTTTCTTTTTGGGTTTTTTTATATTGGCACACTTTCCATTTTTGGTAATAATCTTTCAATTTCATCAACTCATTCTACTTTTTACATTCAACATTTAATTTCATTCACTCAATTTCTCCACTTAAATCCAAATACATAAACTTATGGTGTCATTTATAGAAAAACAGAGGGAGTATCAATAAGATTGAAACGAAAAGAAAGACAGTTGCTGAACCCTTTTTCTTGATGTTTATCTTCGGAAAAGAAAAGGATGACACTTTATGACTCATACTCCATTTCCGAATGATGCACCGAAAATTATTGCATGGTGAGTTGCCTAGATTTGGTGGGGGCGGGCCTTGAATTTCTCAATTATTTATGTTGCCGAAGAAAAGTAATGCAATTATGCAAAGCATATAACCACAGCTGGTCTAAAATTTTAATCCTAGTAACAATTTTATGAAGAGTGTTTCAGTGATGATGTTAAACATCATTGTTTACTCCCATTTTATTTTTACAGATTTGGTGCGGAACTTCTCCAGAACGCAACTAAACTACGTAAGTGGAAAGTAGATACAAGAAATTACCATCTATAACTAATTTTATAAGAAAACTAATTCTATAAGTTAACTACCATCTATACTCCTCCTCAAGTTGTAGTATGGTGATCAGAAATGCTCAACTACTATAGCACGATACTCAGCTTCAGCAGAAAAATGAGAAACTGTAGGTTGTTTCTCGGTCTTCCATGAAATCGGAGAATCAACAATTGTCACAAGGTACCTAGAAAGAGAGCATCACGTAATGGGACAAGCAGCCCAATCAGAATCACAATAAGAAGTCAACTGTAGTGAACTACGTGAAGAGAGAAATAAACCTTGACCAGGATGACTCTTCAATTAGTGAAGAACTCGAATCGCAGCTTGCCAGTGAGGAACACAAGGAGACTTCATAAACTCAGCAAGTGTATGAAAAGAATAACTTAGCTCAGAACGAGTAATAGTCAAGTAAATGAGGCGACCCACCAGGCACCGATATTGCTCAGGATCATCATAAAGTGGGTCTTCAACTTTCGCAAGATCATGCTGTTGCTCCAAAGGAAAATCACTCGGTTTAGAAGCCGATAAACCTGTGTCAGACAAAATATACAGGGCATATTTTCTTTGTGAAAGAAACATCTCATTCGGTCTTCTAGCAATCTCTATACCCAAGAAATAGTTAAGTATATCAAGACCCTTCATATGAAAACACGAACTCAGGTATTTCTTGAATTCAGAGATGAAGGACGAAAAACTACCAACAATGACCAAATCATCCACATAAACAAGTACATGCAAAGAAACTAAGCCACGAGTGAAAGCAAATAGAGAGTAACCTGCCTTACTCTGAACAAAACCAAATGCACGTAAAGTCTGAGCCAATTTTTCAAATCAATTATGAGGAGCCTTTCGAAGACCATAAAGAGATTTCTGAAGGTGAAAAACCTAGCCAAGAGGAGCAGGGTAGTCCGGTGGAGGTCGCATAAATACCTCTTCATGCAAATCACCATGTAGAAAAGCATTATGCACATCCATCTGATGCAGTTTCCAACCACGAATGACTGCAATTGATAAAAACAGACGTACCGAACTCATCTTTGCAACAGGGGAAAATGTCTCAGTGTAGTCAATACCTTCCTTTTGGCGATTTCCAAGAACCACCAAGCGAGTTTTGTGACGTTTAATGGTACCATTAGATTTGAACTTAGTACGATACACCGACTTGCATCCAATAGCAATCTTATCCAGAGGTAATGAAGACAAAGTCCATGTCTGATTGAGCTCAAGTGCCTTAATCTCATCAGCCATTGCACCACGCCAATGAGCATACTTCAAAGCCTCAGAGTAAGTAATGGGATCTGCACTAGAAGTTACTACACCCAAAAATCTAGAATGCATACTAGCAAATCTATCGCAATTTTAAAAAATCAGTTAAATGATAGAGAACACCTGAAGAATGTGATGGTGCAGGTGTGGTCGTAGTAGTGGGGGGTTATTAACAGAGCAAACATAATCTGACAGATAAATAGGAGGTTGATGATCTCGAACACTCTGCCGTACAACAGGTAGCTCGGCCGCATGTGACAACACCGGTGAGTTGACCGACGAAGCAGGTGGAGGAGGCATCGGGGATGGGCTCATCAGTACAGCGCCCGACGGTGTGTGTAGGGTGCAGTCAAAATAAGCAGGTGCAAATGTGGCTTATTTTGAAATTAGGGGGAAAACAACTTATACTTTTCCCTCAAATATAGCTTATGCTTTAAAAATAAACTCTTTTTTAGCATTTTACCAAAAACTAAAAAATATTTTTTGATTATAAACTGCTTAAGCAGAGCAGTTTATAACCTCTGCCTAACAGATCCTTAGTTAGATCGATGATGTGATGGATGCACACACTAATACACCCTCCGTCCCGTAAATACTGGCCTATTTACTTTTGAAACAATATTTTAGGAGATGTGTTGTGGAAGAAAATAATTGTGAAAAAATAAGGATATTTTAAACAGTGGGTCCAGTATCAAAGTCTTTAAGGTTAAAGATGACATTGTGAGAATTTAAGAATAGATTATTTTCCATTATAAGTAATTTTCAACATAGTTCATTAATCGTGGAACGGGTGAAAAAGGAAAGTAGTCCAATATTTATGGGACGGAGGGAGTAAAAAAAATAGGGTCATCTATAGCGATTATTATGGCCATATGACAAACAAGAAACATCATAGTTGAGTTGTTCTTCGTTGTGAGGGTGCACAGTGGTTTTTTCAACTGCTACAGAGGCGAATTTCAATTTCAGAACTGGGGAAGGGTTCTACAAAAAGAAAAATCCACCATTTTGATCGATAGCAACACCACCAACCGAACACCATTACCACCACGACGACACCAATACACCAACACCACCTCCACCAATCGACACAACAACACCACCACTATCACCCCACACATACAATGTTCAATCAATATCGTACCACCACCAACATTTTCAATCGATTCTCCACAACATTTACGAAAAAACATCAACAAATTGAACCCTAAATTTAGATCCATGGTTACCTCATGTTGACAATGGTTGTGAATCCTATGCATGCATTATATTCTTTTCAAAAAAAAACATTATTGCATGCTCATATATGTATGTGTGTGGGGTGGGGGTAGAGTCTAAAGAAAGGAGGAGTTTGGGGAAAGGAGAGACGATGAAGTTTATGGAATAATCATGAGTCAATGTGCAATATGTAGTTTTTTTTGTAATTACTATGAATTATGATTTGGGTATAAATAGGATATTTATTATTATTAAAAATCTAGCATTTACTTTCTCTCTCCTCTCGCTCTATTTTCTCTCTGGTTATCTTGCTGATAAACTAACACATTAATCAAAATGAAAGTATAAGAATGTTTTGAGATCAAGACAGTAAAATATCACAAAATAGTATGAGAGCATATAAAGTGTGAAAATTTTAACATATAAACACGGGATATTGCATAAATATCCAATTTTAATTTTAAAGTACATGATTTTAATGGAATAACTGCTTATGAAAAATATTATAAGGTTTGGCTGAAACATTAAGGATTGTAGATGAAACATCACATTTGACTCTAAAAATATGTGCAATGTAGGGTAGCGAGGAGAAAGCTGACCCGTGAGATTTGCTGACCAGAACTTTTAACCTGCGAGATTCTTATGACTCAAGATCAATTATTTATGCTCAATATCACCCCCCCTGAAAAAAGAAGATATTTACATCCAAAAGCTTCAAATTTTATATATATATATATATATATATATATATATATATATACATATATATTTGAATATATACATATAAGGAAGAGTTCTATTAACACCCTTATTTGTACACCAATTAATACACCAAATCTCAACCATCCATCTCACATAATCTCTTGGTTGAGATTATTTTACTAAAAATATATTTAATGAGTGAGTAAGATTATGTTAGATGGATGGTTGAGATTTGGTGTATTAATTGGTGTATAAATAAGAGTGTTAATAAAACTCTTCCCATATGTATATATTTGAAACTATATTCATTGATTTTTTTATACTATATTTACTGTTAGAATTAGTAAAATATCAGATTAGATATGGACAGAGTTTGATGACTAAACTAAAGTTATATTATTACTAGTATTCCTTATCTGTTTTGTACTCTATTTATTCTCAGCAGTAATACATTCATCATTATGGGAAATCATTTTTTCATGGTATCAGAGCAAGTCTGATACTGACTCTAATTTTCCCCCTCTTTCTTCCTTTCCTTTTTCTTTCTCACAATACTTCCGTCTAAACTCCGGCGAACTTTTGTCGCGGACATCGTCGTCCAACGATCATCTTCTCCGCCGCCCATCTTCTTCGTTCAGTCCAACAATCATCTTCTCCACTAGATATCTTCTCTGGTCAGTCCAATGGGCATCTTCTCTGATCCCAGCGGTGTTCTTCTCCGACCAATCGACTATCTTCTCCGGTCTAAGCGACGTTCTCCAAAAGCCGCACATTCAGAAGCTATAATCTCCAACTCTTTAACGCAATAATCTCTGGCTTCCGCCCCCGATCTGCAAACAAGGCATTTTCAGAGGCACGTGACTCCATGCACCAAAACCTATACGCCCTCCAAACCCTGATGTGCGTGAAGCATACACGCTTCATTTTGCTCGCAACCTCTATTTTGAAACTACGGATTGCGCACTTCTGATTGTTTATTTGTGAATCGCGCCTAACGCGGGTGGATTTATCCAGCACACCATTGCCTCTCCAACTTGTTTTCCATTGCCTTTAATTTACTCTACGACTTTGCATTATGGCTGGTATCTCAGAATTTAAGCAGTATGACTCCAGATGGATTTTGGATTATGGCGCCGTAAAACATATGGAATCGTTTCCACTGTTGTTGATCACTTGGTACCTTATAATGGTTCTGGCTACGTCTATTTTGGTAATGGTTCTCAACTTTCTATTATTCAGGTTGGTGATTCTCAAATTTCTAAGTCTCCGTCTCTTTATGATATACTTATTGTGCCTGATATTACTAAAATTTACTTTCGATTAGTAAATTAACTTAAGATTTAAATGTTGTTGTATTCTTTGATGATCGTTCATTTATTATTTGACATAAAATCAATAGTGAAAATGGGCTTTATGTTTTAAACTATGGTGCATCTGCTTTGTTGTGTACTGTGGAATCAAATAACTCATGTTCGTCATTTGAAATCTGGCATGCTGAATTTGGTCATGTTTTGCATTCCATTATTTCTAGTTTTCAAGCTTCTGGATCTTTATCTGTCTCACCGGTTTTGCCGAAACCTACCCTTTTATGGGGCCCCTCTCCTATTTTATCTACTAATGGTTTCTCCTACTATGTTATTTTCATTGATGATCATTCCCGACTCTCGTGTTTTTACCTACTGTGCCGCAAATTTTATTTTTGGAATATTTATCGCCAGTTTGAGACCTTTATGGAGAACTAGTTCTCTTTCACCACTAAGGTGTTTCAGAGTGATAGGGGGACTGAATTCGTAAATGGTTGTTTACCCTCACTTTCAGACAAAGGGAATTCACCATCAGATTTCTTACCCGTATACTCCTGAGCAGAACGGTCAGGCTGAGTGCAAGCGCCGCCACATTGCTGAAATGGGTATGTCTATGTTATACCACTCTCATGTCTCTCTCTCTCTCTCATTGGCCTCGCGTCTTTGCTGCAGTCGCTTATACCATAAATTGGTTGCACACTCTTGTTCTTGGTGGACAATCACCATATGAAGCTATTAATGGTCAGGTTCCCGTATACACGCACTTCCATGTATTTGGTTGACGTGTGTGCCCCTATCTTCATCCATATGCAACTCAAAAACTCGCTCCTTGCAGTTTTCCATGTGTTTTTATTGGGTACAACTCCCAGTACAAGGGATATCAATGTTTGGATCCTACGTCTGGAAAGATATATGACACCAAACATGCTCAGTTTGACGACACTTCCTTCCCTTATGCCGATGGTTCAACTTCAATATCTCCATTCTCTCTGGATGTCTTTACTTTTTTGGATCTCACTGATGCATCAGCTGATATTCCTGTTTCTTCCATGGTAGCATCTCCAGCTGCTCGGTTTGTCAATTCGGTATCCAGCCCTCCTGGCTCATTAATGTTAACATCCCCATCAACTACGGAACCCTGTTATGTATGCTCTATCAATTCAGACCATCCAGTGGGCACTCCGACAAATCGTGATCCGCCTATCTTGTCATCTTCCAGCTCACTCAGTTCACTAGCAAGCTTACCCGGTACGCAATCCTGCCCATTCATTTTGCCGACCTCTTCGTCGATCACGGCTGTTCCTCCAGTCTCTACACCTCGGTCTTGCACTCATTGGATGGTTACTCGATCGGCAACTAGGGCTATTCAGTGCAGAGATTATTCTGATATCATTCCTCACGATCTTACTGTTGCTTACTTGTTCAGTCTGAGGCCTGTTCATCAACTAGATGTCAAGAACGCTTTCCTCAATGACATTCTTGATACTCCAGTTTATATGGAGCAGCCCGTTGGTTATAAGGACCTGTATCATTCGGATTAGGTCTGTCGCTCGCATAAGGCCATTTATGGTCTTAAGCAAGCTCTGCGGGTATCATATCTTTGCTGAGTGTGACACTAGCAAAAAAGCTTTGATGGAGCCAATGGTATCCAAGATTTAGCAACGCCTGGTAGAGAAATGATAGGTATGGATCAAACAAGATATGTGATAATCACACCAGCTCTTATAAACATGCCACCAGATCCCTTCAGAATTTTCATCACATATGTAGCATTTCACAGACAAAAGCAATTGTCTGTAGGAGCATGGTTTGAAGTTAGCAAGCAATCTCAGTCTGAGTTTATTGGCTTAGACTCCTCTTATCGGATTTCCTCGTCAACATCACCTCTCCAATCTGAGTTACTAGAAATCCTCCATTGCCTTGAGTACTATAAGAGGCTTAATCTGATGGAGGGAAAATGGCGGCGAAAATTGAAGAAGCGATGGATTGTCGTAAAGATTCGATACAGGTTTAATAATTACTTTTGTGTTTGGAGTCAGAATCAGGAAAAACCAAATGCATTAGAACTGTCTCAATGAATAGATCAAAGACCCTCGAGGTTTGTTTCACCATTTGAGGTCGTTTAAGGCCTCAAATGGCAATTTACTGTTTTTTAGTGTTTTCGATTTTCTTTTTATTTTGGAAATAATTTTAATTTACTTTTTTTTAAATTTCTGAATTTCTTTTCAGTATTTAAAGACCTCTTCTATTGTTCGGATATTTTTTTATCATTTATAATATTATTTTCGAGATTATTCTTTCTCTGGTGGATTCCAGAACCAAAACCTAGAGTTTGTGCTTGCAGACCTTAATTGTTCTTAATTGTTCTTCAATATTTGTGCTTGCAGATCTCTTTGATATTCTGACTGCGTCAATTGGTATCAATGCAGGCTTTTCCTTGACCTTTTCCATTGATTCACAATGAGTGATCAACCATTAACCAAGGCGGAAGGGAATGCAATTATCGCATCACTGGCTGCGTTGAGTAGGCAACTGGAAGCATTGTCAACGCGAGTGGAGACTCTGAGCAATAGCGAGCGATCAACTAGGAGAAATCCAAGGGAGAGGAATGTTGTCGAAGATTCCTTAAGTTCGAATGATGAATTGACCGATACGAAAATTGTGACAGATCAAGGAAATCGACGAAACAATCTTGATTACCGGGTTAAGGCTGACATCCCCTTTTTTTATGGATCCATGGGTGTAGAGGAGTTGCTAGATTGGCAGATTGAAATGGATCAATTTTTTGAGGTTATGGAAATTCCTGAGAACAAGCAAGTTAAGATGGTCACGGTTAAGTTGAAGAGTATGGATGTTGTGTAGTGGGACAGACTGGTTGACTCAAAGCGCAAGCGAAACAAGAATCTGATTAGATCTGGGGGGAAGATGAAGCAGATGATGCTAGATCTATTTTTGCCCGCTGATTACGAGAAAATATTTTACAAGTTGTACATTGAATGCTCCCAAGGAATGAGGTTATTTCAGGAATACAAGACTGAATTCATGCATTATAGTGAATGGAATGAACTTGGCAAGTCTGAGAATCAGAAAGTGGCTAGGTATATCAGCGACCTGAAACTTTCAATTCAGGAGAAGATGGGGCTATAGACCGTGTGGATTGTGATCGAGGCTCAAACGTCGTCCATGAAGGTTGAGATGATGGAGAATTCCCCTCGTGGCGGAGGTGGTAGCTATTCTAGTGTTTGAAAAATTCATCCCCAAAGAAATTTTGAGTCGTCCGGGAGTAAGGAGAAGAAACTGGTAACTAAGGATTCTAATCTAGGTATTGCTGGAGGTGGTTCAGGTGGTGCACATGACAAGAAAGTGTTCCCAGCCAGGGCATCAATGCAGAGACACCATAGCCCATATTCTAAACCACGTGGTGAATAGTGTTTCCATTGTGGTTGTGTGGGATACATGTCGAATGTTTGCCCATCGCGGACCATGGCACTCCTGGAAGAAGATGGCGAGAACGATGCAGCGGATGAGTATGAAGGAGCTGAATTCACCGAAGAGGAGACAACTGAAAAAGTCAGCATTGTGTTCAATGGATTTTGTTGTCATCCAAGGACGAGGGGAAGCGTAAGAATCACTTTAGAACCCACTATTCGATTAAGAATAAGTTGTGCAATTTAATTGTCAATAATAGTAGTTCTAAAAATATTGTTTTTGCAAAATTAGTTGAATATCTGAAATTACCCACTGAGCCTCATGAAAAACCTTACACTTTAGGTTGGGTTAATAAGGTTGATCAGGATAGGGTGACGTTAACTTGTAGTATTCTTGTTTCAATTGGGAAGCATTACAGGGAGAACGTGATATGTGATGTACTGGATATGGATGTGTACCATGTGTTATTGGGGGAGCCTTGGCAGTTTGATAATGACGTTACGCACAAGGGGAATGAAAATTTCATGTTGTTTGCATGGGCGGGCATAAGATTCTATGGCTCATGTTCAGCATTTTGACAATGTCGCGGGAAGTAAGTAGTTGAATTTTCTGGTTATGACACGAGGTGAAGAGGAAGTTGTTGAGGTTGTTACTGAATCTGACTGTTTTTATCCCATGGTGATGAAGGGGTTGCTGAATGTTGAGAAGGAGGAGACCCCTATTCCAGTGGAAGTGCAGGCAATTTTGGAGGATTTCAAGGAGTTAACTGGTGACGAGCTTCCAAGTGAGTTACCTCCTATGCAGGGTTTTCAACATCAGATTGATTTGGTTCCCGGATCTAGCTTTCCAAACCTCCCACACTATCATATGAGTCTTAAGGGAAGGAGAATGAGATTCTGAGAGAACAGATTGAAGACTTGATGAAGAAAGAGTTCATTCATGAGAGTATGAGTGCTTGTGCGGTTCCTGTTCTTTTTGTTCCTAAGAAGGGAAATCAGTGGCGGATGTGTGTTGATAGTAGAGCGATTAACAAGATTACTATCAAGTATCAATTTCTGATTCCTCGATTGGAGGACATGCTTGATGAACTGGCGGGTTCGAAGGTGTTTTTGAATATTGATCTTCGGAGTGGATATCATCAGATTGGTATAAGGCCTGGAAATGATTAGAGGACGGTTTTCAAGAGTAAGGATGGACTGTACGAGTGGTTGGTGATGCCTTTCGGATTATCCATTGCCCCTAACACCTTTATGAGGTTGAATAATCAGGTTTTACGCCATTTCATTGGTTCTTTTGTGGTGGTTTACTTTGATGATATCCTGATTCATAGCAAGACCAAAGAGGAGCATTTAGAGCATTTGAGGCAGGTGTTGTAGGTTTTGCTCGAAAATCAGTTATACATTAACCTAAAAAAGTGTACGTTCAACACCAACAGGTTGTTTTTCTGGGTTTCGTTGTTGGTGAAGATGGAATTCAAGTTGAAGAGGATAAGGTGTGTGCTATTCGCGAATGGCCAGCACCTACATCTGTAATGGAGGTACATAGTTTCCATGGTCTAGCTATGTTTTATAGATGTTTTGTCCGAAATTTCAGTTATGTGACTGCTCCTATAACTGAGTGTTTGAAGAAGGGAAAATTCTTTTTGGGTTTTGAATAGGAACATAGTTTCTCCTTGATCAAGAAAAAGCCGTGTATTGCACCGGTATTAGCTTTGCCTGATTTTGATAAGGTTTTTGAAGTAGAATGTGATGCCAGTGGCGTAGGAATTGAAGATGTGATATCCCAGGAGAAGAGACCCGTGGCATTTTTCAGCAAGAAACTTACAGAATCTCGACAGAAAATGGAGTACTTATGATCAGGAGTTCTATGTTGTTTTTAGGGCTCTAAGACAGTGGGAGAATTACTTGATTCAGAGGGAGTTCATTTTGTTCACTGATCATCAGGCTTCGAAGTTTCTCCATAACCAGAAGATGATTAATAAGCTGCATGCTCGATGGGTCAGTTTTTTTGCAAAAGTTTCCTTTCATTATTCAGCATAAGTAGGGAAAGTCGAACAAGGTGGCTGATGCTTTGAGTAGGAGGGCTTCTTTGTTGATTACTTTGGCACAAGAGATAGTTGGTTTTCAATGTCTGAAGGAGCTATATGAGTAAGATGTTGAATTTAAGGAGATATGGGCGAAGTGCAACGAGGGCAACATTAATGGAGCAGATTATCATGTTCATGATGACTATCTGTTCAAAGGAGGTCAACTGTGCATCCCTAACTCTTCTTTGAGGGAGAAATTGATTCGGGATTTACATGGTGGCGGTCTCAGTGGTCATTTGGGAAGAGATAAGACTATTTCTAGTTTGGAAGAGAGGTATTATTGGCCGCATTTGAAGAGGGACGTGAGCACTATTGTCAAGAAGTGTTATATCTGTCAGGTTTCTAAAGGTCAGTCTCAAAATACTGGTCTTTATATGCGATTCCCTGTTCCTGAAGATATTTGGCAAGATTTATCTATGGATTTTTTGTTGGGGTTGCCTCGTACCCAATGTGGAGTAGATTCTGTGTTTGTAGTGATGGACAGGTTTTCCAAGGTGTCGCATTTTATTGCATGCAAGAAGACTGCTAATGCATCCAATATTGTGAAGCTATTTTTTCGGGAAGTTGTTTGTCTCTATGGAGTTCTCAGATCCATTACTTTAGATAGGGATACGAAATTCCTTAGTCATGTTTGGATTACTTTGTGGGGAATGTTTGGGACTGCTTTGAATAAGAGTTCTATAGCCCATCCCTAGATTGACGGGCAAACTGAGGTAATAAACAAGACGTTGGGAATATGATTTGTAGTGTTTGTGGTAAGAAGCCGAAGCAGTGGGATTTGGCTTTGCCTCAGGTCAAATTTGCTTATAACAGTGCAATGCATTCAGCTACGGGAAAATCTCCATTTTATCTTGTTTAAACTACTGTTACCAAGCATGTGGTAGATTTAGTTGAGTTGCCAAAGGCATCTGGAGTTAGCAAGTTGGCTGAAAATTTGGCTAAGGAGATTGTGGAGACCAAAGAATCTGCTAAGGCTAGTTTGGAGGCTACTAGGAAGAAGAATAAGGAGACTGCTGATAAGCGTAAGAGGCTCAAGGTTTTCAAGGAATGAGATGAAGTAATGGTATTCTTGCGCAAAAAGCGATTCCCAGTTGGTACTTACAGTAATCTCAAACCACGTAAGTATGGTCCGTTTAAGGTGTTGCGAATGATTAATGATAATGCTTATGTTGTGGCTCTTCCCGATACTATGAGTATTTCCAACACTTTTAACGTGGCTGATATTTATGAGTACCATGAGGATGAGGTTCTCTATCCT
>JAULKM010042497.1:0-13101 GCA_032355605.1 Rubia tinctorum
CATTCACTCTTGATCCGTTTTGAGTGTTCGAGTAATCGATTTTATAGTACTCGCAACGTAGAATCCAAAAATGTCATTCACCGGACTCAATTAATTTCGGGTCCTACTCAAAACTGAGTCCAAAAGTTGACGAAAATCAACTATTTTCCAACACTACCTTCTCCGGAAATTACCCGAATGAGTTTTTGTGGGAGTCACCAATATGCACGATCAATGTCTAAAAGATTGCTTTGAGCACGTTATTACTGGTCTACAATGCACACAAGTTGATCCAAACTTACCATATATGCCGGAAAAATGCTTCAATCGCTCACATCCCTCAAGAGAAAATGATCAAAACATTGACATTAGACATTTTCCAAGTGTGGTGGTGATGGGGGTGGGGGGATAGACTTGTTGGGACCTTTCCCAAAAGTGGCAAGACGTGTAAAATACGTAATCGTTGTTATCGTTTACTTCACCTATTGGGCGGGAGCTGATACCTTAGCCAAAGCCACTGGGCAAGTGGTGCGTTGTTATACACCAAAGACACTAAGGGCTCTAAGCCAATTTTTCAGTGCGGTCGATATGCCAATAGCAATCAGCATAACTATGAGCAAGTTCGTTTCCAATAAGATTGGTGAGACTTTTCCTTAATCTTTAATCTAGGATTTTGTAACCAAGATGACTAGTTGGGTGTAGTAAATAATAAAAATCAAAAATTGAGTCGTTGCGGATTGCAAAAGATTCAAACTATGATGGGAAAATTTCAATTCCGGTCAATTTTGTACCCCTTCCATTTTGCTATGTTTGACACCATAGATTTACGTATTATTATTTGTTGCAAGTTGAAATATGTGGAGAGAATTGAGTGCAGAGAGTAAAAAGTTTAATGAGTTGTTGAAAATAATTTACTTTTTGTCATAAAATGAAATTAACCATATCTTAGCAAACCATACGAAAATGGAAAGTATGTCAAATTTAAGAAAACAAATGGAGTACTGACATTTTATTTCAATCCTCGGTGCAAATGTTGAAAGATATATCCCACAATGGTTTCTTATAAGGATAATAACTACACCTCCCATCCCACAATAAACTTTCTATGTTAATTTTTAGTATGTTCCACAATAAACTTCCTAATTCTTCTATTTCCTTTTTTTGTAAGAGAAATTCACCTAAAAACCCTCATGATAAGTGTCACATCAGTTTAACCCCACATAATTCATCTAAAATTTCTAATTTGGACCAATCCCATGTGACAAAAAGGTGCCACATCAGCTTGCATAAAATATTGAGCAAAATGTAATTAGAAAGTTTAAATAGGGGCATGAGTAGTAATATATAAGATATTGGGTCACCACCACTTACTACCAATTGGTTTTAAGATGGAAGTCCAAAATACGTTTAAATTTAAAATGGTATCAAAGCCGGGTATTTGGGACCTGGCTTGAGTATGGTTTACTGGGCCGATGTGTGGATTCCCTCTAATTTTGCCAAATATGGGTAGTGGAGTGTTTCCATCTTGGCACGTGAGGTGCGTGTTGAAAGATATACCCCACATTGTCAGAAGTCCCACATTGGTCTATTCTTGAGATCTTGTAAAAACTCCACTTAGTACCAATTGATTTAAGAGGAAAGTGATACCTTAAAATTTACTAGAAAATATAATTAATTATAATCGACGTTATATTTAGTAACACCCTATCATTTTTAAAGCAAAGTCACACTCCCTCCGGTTCTCTAACAATGACTCACTTCCCTTTTGGGATGATTTTTTAATATTGGCTCCTTTCGTTTTTACCAAATTCTAGATTGTTTTCATCTATTCAATTTACTTTTTACTCTTTTAATGCATTCTTCACCACTAATTCTACTTTTTTTTTCTAAATCCAAGTGTCAAAAGTAAGTAAATCAATGTTAGTAAACCGGAGGAAGTAGCAATTTTCCATAAACTACCTCCAAAACAAATTTCTTCCAATCAGCGACTCATTCTGTTTAATTTCGGGCCACCGGACTAGGAATGATCATGGGTCGGGTCTAGAAAGACCCAGACCCGACCCTACAAAATTTTAGTTAGGCCCAAACCCAACACAGACCTGTAGGGTCTAAAATCATAGATCCATACCCGAACTCGATGGGTCTAAATGGATTATGGGTCCAAAAAGGATTCTAAATGGGTCTAAAATTCTAAATTATTTTCTTTACTAAATAAAAAATATATATTATTTTAAATAAAAATAATCCAAGTTCAATATGCATCTGAATTAATTTTTCAAGAAAAAAATATACAATACATATTATTTGTTGAATTAAAAATAAAAATACGGAGAAAATATGAAAGTTATTTAGAAATTAGGGTGAAATTATATATATAGTTACGGTTATATGGGTCTATGGGTCAATTCCGAGTATTAATATTTTAGACTCAGACTCGTCTTTTAAAATTTAGACCCGAACCAAGATCCGGACCCGATGAATCTAATTTTTTGGATCCATACCCGACTCAATGGGTCTTGACCCTATGAGTCTTGGTCGGGTCCTACACCCATGATCATCCCTACTCCCTCCATCCTATTTCAAATTTCATGAAATTTTTTTCATGGTTATCAAGAAACTTATTTGACATTTAATACGTTTAACTATGTATAATAACGACAAACAAAAAGTAGATATTTAACAAATCCAACCATATCATAATATTATTGTTTCACAAAATCTTGTTTTAGGCAGACTAAATTAGGCTAGAGATTGTTGTGCAATTATAAGAAGTTTCATTTGATATGGAATTTTTTTAAAATTCTGAAAATTTTAGGGACCTACTGTGCAATTATCAAAATACTATATATATCCCAAAAATATCAGAATTTTCATTTTCATTTTTTTCTGTGACTGATCGGTAACCGCCACCTGACGCCAGCGACCACCACAGGAAACCGGAATCTCATTGGTTTTCATCGGATTTTCGTTGATCAACTCTCTATGATTTTCTCTATCAATTTTTTTCTTTTTCTCTCCTCCTCTCCGATTGTCTGCATCCGGTAAACGCCGCTCCGCCGGCGAGATTCTTATTCTTCGGCCGGCGACGCGGCAGAGCTAAGACTTTTCATCCTTCTTTAGGCGCTCTACACAGCGACACATCCTCATTGAAATCACGGCGGATCGAGGTGACGTTACCGGATTTACTTTTCGAAGTCGCCATGACCTAAATCCACAATGCTCAACGATGCCTCAATTTGTTTTTCGAAGTTGCCGGTGATGTTTATGCAATTACGCCCTAGCTCCGCCAATAACGAGCAGATCGATGTCTCCGTCGTGCCCTAGCTCTGATGCCTCTACAATTATACCCTAGCTCCACCACCGAGGAAACGATGAGCGAAGGTGAGGCGACGACGAGTGAAGACGAAGAAGTACCACGTCGGGGGAAGAGTGTCACAATGAAGAAAAGGGGCGTGTGAGATGCACGCGCCCAAAGGAAGAAGAGACGTGTGGTTCACCCGTGGCCTGAGGTGATGACGGTGATGCAGTGGCCAACGACAACGACAGGAGTGGCGGCTGAGCTTTGACCTCTGAAAGTGAGGTTTAATTTTATTTTCAATTTTTTTTCGAAAACTTGTTGAGATTTAATATTTACTTGATTGAGCTTATTATTAACAAAGATTGTTTGGTATAGTGGTTAGTGCTGTTGATGTTGAGGTTAGAGGTTTGGGTTCGAATCTCACTGTGACCTTTATTTTGAAGAATTTATGTTTATGATGTACATGTTGAGATTTAATATTATTTGACTGAGTGTATGTTAAATAAGAAGAGTTTTTGGTGCAGTGGTTATTTCTCTTGGCTTCGAGGTTATCGCCCTAGGTTCGAATCTTGTTTTGTCCTTTTTTTTGAAGAATGTTTATTCTTGAGGCACTGTACCTTTTTGTTGATGTTTGTAGTTTTTTTTCTCTTGTTCTGATATTTTTCTTTATCCAGGTGAGGTTTAATTGATATGAGTTGATGTTTTGTAGTTTTTTTGGTGACATGGATTGATATTTGTAGTTTTCAAAAAAAATCATGTTGATATTTTTAATTTTCCAGCTAAGGTATCGTTAATAGGAGTTAATGTTTGTAGTGTTATTTTTCTGATGCCGATTTTTTTTTCATTTTTCGTATGAGGTTCAGGTATTAGAAGTTGATGTTTGTAATATTTTGGTGATATGGGTGGATATTTGTATTTTTTTTAAAAAAAATTGTTGACGTTTTATATTTTTTGAGTGAATAATTTATACTCTTGAGGTGCCGTAGTTTTTTGTTGATGTTTTTATTTGTTTTCTAATGTTGATATTTTTCATTTTTTGGATGAATTTTAGTTGATATGAGTCAATTTTTTGTGGGATTTTTTTTGGTTATATGAATTGATATTTTTTGCTTTTCCCCTCTTATGTTGATGTTTTTCATTTTCTCGTTGAGTTTTATGTGATACGAGTTCATGTTTGTAGTTTTGGGTGACATAGGTTGATTTTTGTAGTTTTTTCCTTATGTTGACGTTTTTCATTTTCTGGGTGAATTTTAGGTAATAGGAATTGATGTTTTTAATTTTTGGTTGATATTAGTCTATTTTTGTAGTTTCTATTAAAAAAATTGATAATTGAAGATTTGTTGATATTTTTATGATTATAAGTTTATGTTTTGTTAGTTTTAGTCGATGGTTTTTTCAACTTTTGTCGATTTTTATTTGATTTTAATATTTTTTTGCTGTTTTATTTGTTTTTTAAAATATATTTTTGCTCCAATTTTTTAGTTGATGTTTTTTTAATTATTTTTCATTGATGTTCTGATTTTTTTGGTGATGCTTATAATTTTCAGTTCGATGATTATATTAATTTTTTACTTTTTTTTAAAAAAAAATTGCAGATTGCAGATGACGGGAAAATGATGGGAAAAAGTTAGACAAAAAGCCCCTAGAAAAATATTAGTGATAGGTCCCTGTAAAGTTATTAGAAAGACAAAGTTTTGGAGAGAACTGTCTTTCCATAAGCTTATGGAAAAACCATTTTTCCGTAAGTTTATGGAAAGACATTTTTTAATTAGAATAATAAAAGGTAAAATATCTTAGTTGCAATATTAAAATTTTACTTTGCAACATGTAGTAGTTATAAAGTTAATAACCCGATTCATGCAAACCGAAAATTTTATCTTCATTTCTTCTCATTTACACTTTAAACCCTTGTCTTTCCATGACTTATGGAAAGACCGTGAAGACAAATCTAGTTCTGGAATAATTTGGTGGCAAAGAGGATTTGGAGGGAAATGAAATCGATTTGGTTTGATCGCAATGGTTCTGATTTGTTTTGTTTATAAGTGGCCTTGTAATTACTATTTTAGCCCTTCTTTTGTTGTGTTTTACACACTTAGAAGTAGTATAAGTACTGTAGCAGTGTTTTGTTTTCTTCTCTTGTAACAAACCATGGATTGATTCTAATGCTCTTTTGGAGCAAATTGGTTCCCAAGAAATCTAATACTTCTGCTCCAGTTTTTTACCCATATTTTCCATATCCCGAATCTCTAAATTTTGCTCAGTTTTCATGGTATCGGAGCAGGTTACTCTCCTACTACTCTGATTGTTGTTTGATTGCTTCAATTTTGTTTGAATTTGTCTGCGAATTATTTAAGATCTATGGCAGCGAGTTCTAGTATTGTTTTTGTGGGGCAACAAAACAACAGGAACAATGAAGAAGCTAACATATATGGATCATCAGATCCTTTGTCTCTTCACAGCTCAGATCACTCAGCTTTGGTGTTTGTTGCAGAACTGCTTGATGAGAGCAACTACATCACAATGAGTAGGAGCATGATGATTGCACTAGATACAAGGGATAAGCTGGGGTTTATCACTGTTGAAGTCAAGACTCCAGATCTGGATGATCCAACATTCAATCAATGGAGGAAGAGGTAGACTCTATGTTAATTTCTTGGATGCTGAATTCTATGAGCAAGAAGATTGCTAGAGGTTTTATGTTTCCAACAAATGCTTTTAGTCTATGGAATGATCTGAGGGAGAGATTTGGAGAGAGCAATTGACCTTTGCTAAATCAGCTTAAAAGAGATCTAACTAATATTAAGCAAGGAAATAATTCGGTTGTTGCTTATTTCACTGAGCTGAAAGGATTGTGGGATGAATATGCATGTTTTAGTCCTAGAAAATTCTATGAATGCTGCAATTGTGGTGTGGTTAAGACAATTATTGAACATGATGATGATGACAAACTACATCAGTTTATAATAGGTTTGAATTCCGAATATGCTTCTGTTTGTAATCAAATTCTAGTTATGGATCCTTTGCCCTCTGTGTATAAGGCTTTTTATATGATTAAGAAAGTTGAGAAGCAGAATATTGTTCATGATGAACATCAAGATGTTCAGAGAAACTCAACTATAGCAGTTGAGAAGCTTGGAGAAACCTATTTCTGTGGGTAGAGATAGTTCAAGTAAAAGGACAGTGAAGAGGCTAAATCTGAAGTGTGATTATTGTGGCGCACTTGGTCATTTGAAGGATACTTCTTTTAAGCTTCATGGTTATCCAGACTGGTGGGAAGGCCGTAGAGACACTTTAGTGAGAAATAAGCTCTTAAGTACTCAAGTAGCTCCTCATAAAGCAGCAGAGATGCAAGATTCACCTCTGGATATTGTTGAGCCAAATCTTCAGGAAATGGTGGTAAACTTACAAATGCAGGTAGACAGGTTGATCAAAGGAAATGCAAAGATGGATCAACCAATGGCAAGTTCTCAGACAGTGAGTTTTGCAAACTATCATGATTTCTCAGGTACTGTTTTAACTCATTCTTGTGGAAATGATTTTGTGTTTGAATGTGATTCATGGATACTGGATAGTGGTGCCACAAGGCATATGTGTACCTCTCCTGAATACCTAACTAACCCCGTCCATCCAGTCACTAATATTCTTGTCTACTTGCCAGATCATTCAACTAAATATGTTCAGTCTATAGGATCAGTAATCTTCCATCCTAGTCTAACCCTTCAAGATGTGTTGTGTATTCCTGAATTAAAATATAATCTAATCTCCATGCATAAGCTGGCTAAGATTTCTTTCATTGACACGCATTTCTTTGACTCTTTCTGCCTACTTCAGGACCACGGAACTAAACATGTTCTTGCAGTAGCAGAAGAATCCAATGGTCTTTATCTGCTAAGAAGAAAATCTTTCAGTCATAGTTTCATAGATCAAATGCTTAGGAATCATTGTATTTCTTTCCTGCCTCAAAAGTCTAGAAAGTATCTAGCAAATTCCGTTTTAAATTATGATTTGAATTGGCATTATAGACTAAGTCATCCTTCAAGAGATGTAATGCTGAAATTGAATGCGTATGTTGATTTTATTTCTAGACAGTAAACATGTTTTTTTGTCCATTAGCTAAACAACAAAGGCTTTTTCCAAACAGTACAACATCTTCTAATAATCTTTTTGATCTTATTCATGTTGATCTTTGGGGGGCCTTATAAAGTTTCTATTCTCAATGGTTTTAAGTACTTTTCTTACCATAGTTGAAGACTACAGTAGAAGTACTTGGACTTTTCTGGTTAAAACAAAAGATCAAAAATTCTTTCTTCTTAAAACCTTTCTTGCCATGGTTAAAAATCAGTATGCTTCAACTGTAAAAGTGTTAAGATCAGATAATGGCACATAATTTCTGAATAAAGAATGCTTCTTACTTTTTTTTTCTTTTGATCTTGGCATCATTTTAAAAAAATCTTGTGCTCATACTCCTCAACAAAATGGCATAGCAGAAAGAAAGCATAAACATTTTCTTCAGGTTGCTAGAGCCATTCTGTTTTCTCTCACCTGCCTAAGCATTTTTGGGGGGATGCTATTCTCACTGCCACATACCTCATAAATAGACTTCCTACCTCAGTGCTTAAATGGAAATCCCCATATGAATGTCTATCTGGTAAACCTTCTATCTATGATACTCTCAGAGTTTTTGGATGTCTGGCTTTTGCAACCAATACTTCTCCTCACAAGGATAAGTTCAGTCCTAGAGCTTACCCTTGCATCTTTTTGGGATATCCTCCAGGTCAGAAAACATATAAGCTTTTTGATTTTATCAATCACAGAGTTATAATATCCAGAGATGTTCAATTTTTTGAGGATCAGTTTCCTTATAAGGATTCATCTATTCTGTCTCAATGTGATAAAGCACATGCTGTACCATTGTCTTCTAATCAGACTACTCCTAGTACTCTTCCATATTCTTGTTATACAACTTCTGATCCTCAGCCTCTTCTAGTTCTGATACACAATATTTCACTCCTGATCAGTCATCTTCTTCTTCATCATTTGCCTTTATTCCATCTCCATCTCCAACTTCCTTCAATTCTCCATTCACTGCTCCTTCCATACAATCCCCCTAATCATACTCCTTTACCTCCTAGAATTAGAAAGCATCATGTCTGGACTAAAGACTTCATTATGAATTCAGTCACTGATTCTGCAGCTATCCTATCTTTCACTCCAGCTTATACATCCTTTCTTGGCACCATTACTGCTATCAATGAGTCACATTCTTATGCACATGCAAGTCAAATTCCAGAATGGGTTAAAGCAATGAATGAGGAGCTTCAGACCCTAGATAACAATCAAACTTGAGATCTTGTTTCCCTTCCAGCAGGATAGAAAGCTGTGGGGTCCAAATGGGTATACAAAGTTAAATGTAACCCTGATGGCACTATTGCTAGATACAAAGCCAGATTAGTGGCCAAAGGTTATAATCAACTTGAGGGAGTTGATTATTTTAAAGTGTCCAGTTGCCAAAACAGTGACCATTAGACTACTGATTGCTCTTGTTGCTTCTAAGTCCTGGTTTATTCACTAAATTGATATATACAATGCCTTTCTGCATGGAAATTTGGAAGAAATAATTTATATGTTTCCACTTCAAGGTTATTCTTTGCCTTCACCTGATCTGGTTTGCGAGCTCAAGAAGAGCCTTTATGGCCTTAAACAGGCATCTAGACAATGGAACAAGAAATTTACAGGTCATTTGCTCTCACTTGGCTTTCTACAGTCTCCACATGATTACTGCTTTTTCTATAGAATCAGGTCTCATACTTTCCTGGAAATTGTGGTTTATGTGGATGATGTTCTGCTCTTTGGGGACTCTCTAGATGATATTGCTTTTGTCAAATCTTCTCTCCATAAGGCCTTCACCATCAAGGATCTTCAGGATGCCAAGTTTTTCTTAGGCATTGAGCTTGCTAGGTCCTCTGCTAGTGTCTTTCTCAGTCAGAACAAACATGTTCTGGACATAATACATGACTGTGGTCTAGCTCAATCCACACATGTTGCTACACCTCTTCCTCTTACTTCGAGGGATCATGATAACTCTCCACTCTTGTTTGATCCAGGTATTTACAGGAGATTAATAGGTAGGCTATTATATCTCAGCTTCACCAGACATGATTTGACTTATTCAGTGCATCAACTCTCACAGTTTATTCAGGCTCCTACATCCCACAAGTTGAAATCTTCCCTCCACATTGTTAGATATCTCCAATATTGTCCCTCTCATGGTCTGTTCTATCCTGCATATCCTACTTCTACTATCACTGCCTATTGTGATGCAGACTGGAGTAAGTGCACTGATTCCAGAAGATCAGTCACTGGTTTTGCTTTTTTTCTTGGTTTCTCTCTTATCTCTTGGAAATCCAAGAAGCAATCCACTGTCTCCAAGTCATCTGCAGAATCCGAGTATAGAAGCATGTCCATGACTGCTTGTGAACTCAAATGGATCAGCTTTCTTGCCACAGATCTTCAAATTTTCCTTTGTATTGTGACAACCAAGCAGCCATCTACATTTATGCTAATCCAGTTTTTCATGAACGCACTAAGCACTTGGAAATAGATTGTCATTTGGTGCGGGATTATTACTTAGCAGGCTTTCTTTGGCCCACCAAAGTTCCTTCTAAGTTCCAACTTGCATATGTCTTCACCAAACTTCTTCCAGCACCTGTGTTTCATCTCAACTTGGCCAATCTGAACTTCCGTTTCTTCTCTCCCGTTCAGATTGAGGAGGGGCTAAAGACAAATCTGGTTCTAGAAGAATTTGGCGGCAAAGAAGATTTTGAGGGAAATGAAACCGACTTGGTTTGATCACAATGGTTCTGATTTGTTTTGTTTATAAGTGGCCTTGTAATTACTATTTTAGCCCTTCTTTTGCTGTGTTTTACAAACTTAGAAGTAGTATAAGTACTTTAGCTGCGTTTTCTTTTCTTCTCTTGTAACAAACCATGGATTGATTCTCATGCTCCTTTGGAGCAAATTGGTTCCCAAGAAATATAATTCTTCTGCACCAGTTTTTTACCCATATTTTCCATATCTTGAATTTAGACTTTAAATCTTGATCATTCCATGACTTATGGAAAAACCGTCTTTCAAGAGATGGACTCTATTAGAAATAGGTCCCTGTAAAATTATTAGAGATAGGTTTCTGAAGTTAGAATATAGAGCATAAAGGCCCTGCCTAAAGTTTAGATTGCCTCGTGAGAGACCATCTCATATATATGGGGTTAAAATCGGACGGACGCTGAATATAAACATAAAGTGAAGCAAGAATTTTGAGTTGGGGGAACCCCAGACCAGACGTATCGTGAAGAAAAAGAATGACCAACCATAATAAAATAAGGTTGGTAAAACAGAAAAGGAAAAAAACCCCACTACAATAATACTGTAATTGAATAGAAAAAAAGAGATGCGATGAGCAATGAAATTAAGTAGATTTGTGTGTGGAACTGACACATCCGAAGCTGCAAAGTTTAAATTTGAATACGGAGGAACAATGGCTGCTGTTTCTGTACATAAATTTGCTGAATGCATCACTACTCATGCTTGGAGCCCCGACCGTTCTAGTAATTCCTTCTTTCCTTTTGGCTTTTGTGATAGTTCTTTTTTCCCTCCACCAAGATATGATTTTTATGCTAATTATTGTAATTTTGAATTGGATTTTTGTTATTTGAGGTGGGTTTTGTTATTTCTTTTGGGAATTGTATTGTAAGATCATGTTGGAGAGTTTTGACATGTTTTGTTTGAGATTGGCAAGACCTGAGGTTATCTGATGTATTTTCAATTTCTTTTGTAGTGGTTGCACTTTGTCCGAACAATAATGAAGTGCATATATACAAACATTCAGAAGAGGAAAATTGGGAGAGGATACATGTCCTTCACATGGTAACCTAATAGGTTCTTCTTGTTGACTTTCTCTCTTTTAATTGAATGACGAAAATTATGTCTGGCTTTATCTGAGTTCTTTGTGTTTTATTGGTCATACATATTGTAGCAGTTTAATCTAGTATGCCCTTCCACAATGAGTGGTGCATTTCGTTCCCCACTGACATGAATCTGCTTCTTGACTTCGGATGCTGTCTTTTTTTATTTTTTATTTTTACTGTAGATTGTTTTACAGTTGTTTGTCGGGTTGCATATCCTTCTACATTCACTCGACATAATTTTCTTTACGAGCCCATCTGTGCAGTACCTGTATGTCTGGTTGTGGTTGAATTATAGTTATTTCCTATGATCAAATATCCGTAATGCTCATATTTCTTCATCACATTTATCCTTCTGCATTAGACTAATATTCTGTACTGTATATTGATTTACTACGTGCATTACTTTACTGATGCTCCAAAATTGATGCTTGTATCATCCTTCGTATGCAGCATGACCAGATTGTTTGTGGAATTGATTGGAGCTCAAAGTCAAACAAAATAGTAACTGCATCTCATGATCGGAATTCGTGAGTTTTTATTTATGTTAAACTGTCGCTAAAGTATCTTGTCTATAAATTAACAGCCTGACCTTTTATTGTGAAAGTTACTTCAATCTTCTTTTCTTTCCACTTTCTCTGCATCTTTTCCATTTTTACCTCTCTTTGATGACCACTCCCTTTTTTTAATTACTTTTCTAACCGGGTTAAAAATATCTCGTAGGTACGTTTGGAATCAAGAAGCAACGGAATGGGTTCCCACTCTTGTCATTCTTAGGTTAAATCGTGCTGCTCTTTGTGTACAGTGGAGTCCAAAAGGTAACGATGCTTAGAACTCGGTGCATGTTGTCAAGTCTTCATTGGTTAACTTTCTTTTTGTCATTTTGTTGTTGTACTCCTCCCTGCTTCTTGTAGTATGTTGTGATGTTGACTCTTTTGTGCATGTAGACACATAGTTTATTCATTACGTGAGGCACTTGGAATTTCAGCGCCAATGCCATGTAGTGCCTAGGATGTAACAGCCATCTATCTAACATCAAATAATTAAACATAGATTTAGTGGGAACCTATTATAGCATCTGATCTTCTGAGAGTTTTATAGCTTGCAATTACTTAGTTTATGTGATGGTAATGGGAATATTTATGTTCAGAGGGCCTGTGAGAACTATTTAGACCCCTGAAATTAGTAATATCTACCTTCATGTTTGTTGAATTTAAAAAACGTGTTCAGAGACAAATAGTCTCTATTCTAATGCCTTAACTATTTGTGATTTATATGGTATTTTAGAAACTGACTTTGATACATCTTCCGGGATGGTTGATTCTCGTTTCAGAGAATAAGTTTGCTGTTGGAAGCGGGGCTAAAACTGTTTGTATATGCTACTATGAGCAGGAGAATAACTGGTAAGCCTTTTTTTATGAGAAATAACTGGTAAGCCTTAGGTATGATAGCTCTTTGGTTTTATATTTGTTTATTTATGTTAAGACAACAACATTATTAAGATCTTGAAAGAATACCAGATTCTAGTTTTATCTCTGGTTGTCAATGCAATATTGGGAATTATTGTTACTTTTTATTACTGACAGTGGAGTGGTTAGCCATTGCATGACCTGGGCCCAATGCTGTCAATTGTACAATATCTGAAATCTCAGATATAACTAAATTCATCAAGTTACAAATTGGATAATTACTAAACCTCCTACATGGAAGTTAGGACTGTTGTAGCTTTATATCACACACATAGGCATACTTAAATTGAATGTTGGTGTGCATTCTACAGAGTTACATAATTCTATTTTGTGGCTAAGAAGCATGAACTATATTCTATACTCGCTCCTAAGTTTTGTAATTCTTTAGTTATAT
>JAULKM010042507.1:0-13101 GCA_032355605.1 Rubia tinctorum
CATTAGACTCAGCTAGGTTGCAAAATGAAGGATTTAGATACAAAAACCGAAAACGGTCATCTAAACCCCTTATGATGCAAATCTAGCTAAATCTAGAAATCTCACAACAAAAAGATAACAAAAGAGATGTTAAATGCTTTAGAAAACACATGCATTTGACGTCTCATCACACGTAGGGTGCACACACATTCTTCCATCGACACCGCCTCCGTAATTAGGGTAGTGCAACGATGGCCCTACCTGTCGTGCATATCCGATTCTCCCCGTGCTATTACATCCCGGGCAATACATCACGAATGATTCTCCCTAAGCCTAAAAAGGCAAAGGGGTGAAACACCTTATCGATGGCTCTAGGGTTGCAAAGCTAACCCTAATTTACTAATCAATCTATCTCTACCCATTACCCTACGGACCAGCTTGTTAGCTTACTAGTGTACGGTCTATCATAACGTTAACAATGACAACCTACATGCACACACCCACGTGGATCCGGACCCATCGTTACCGCAAGCGCATTTAGGTTTCTCTTCCCCGGGGATATTAATATTGCGGAAACATGAAAGTAGACTTTTTTTGTGCTAACTAAGTGTGACAATTATGAAATTCATAAACATTAAGAACAAGTCAACAAAATATCACAAATCACATAGAAATAGGTTAATCTAGGAAATCTCACAAAATAAACATTAATACATAAATACAAATATAATTCCTAAGTTAAAATCCTTCTCCCTAAACATTGAACCCAAGTATTTCATTGGATTCAACATATTTGGGTAAAAAAAATAGAGAGAAGAAAGGAAAATAAGCTAGAGAGAAGGAAGAGTGTTTTTTTCTCTCTAACCAACTCTACAAAATGAAAAGTGGGCATAAACTTATACCCTAGTAGACAAGGTTCAACATATATAGTAGTAGGGAATTGAGCCTTGAAAAAAGCCCAAAAATGGCCAAAAATCCTAGCAGCTGCAAACGGCACGGGGGGGGGGGGGGAGGTGGCATATGGAATGGTCCGTGCCAGCCGAGATCCCCTTGTGCTGATGTAGGTTATCGGTCATGGCACGACCCATAGCCTTGTGCTAGTGCAGGCCATCAATCATAGCAAGGATCAACCCCCTCATGCTGGCACATTCCATGTCAATCGACACAGGTCATCGGTGAAACTTTATTTTTGCTCTTCTGATCCGCGTCCCGTGTTGTTTGGCGCATCCCGTCGGCTAGAACCTAGTTTTTCTCAGCATCTTGGCACAGGTCATTTCGTTCTTCACACCCTATGGGCCGGTCTTGGCATTGGTGACTTGAAACTACTCTGACCGTGTGAAAGGAACAATCTGCGCCAATACTTAGCCAAATTTTGAAGTAAAAAGAAGACATGGGGCACATGACCGACTGAAATTGGCACAGTCAGTGCTAGGGCATGGCACGACTAATGTTGGGTTAAATGGGCCGTGCTAAAGACCCTTGGCATGTGCCGTGATGCTTGGCACGAGCCGTGCTTGGTAAGCCCCTAAGCATGCCCAGTGAGTTCTGTGCTAGTTGTAGCTGGTTCGACTGGCTGACTTGTTTACTCCGCTACGGGTAAATTTCTGGTCCGATTTGAGAGTTCTTTTAGTAGATTTTATAGTACTCGAGTCCAATGGTGGCACTCTCAATGTCTGATTCTTCTCGGATATTTCCTGGAACTCCGTACAACTCTCGGGGAACGATTCCTCTATTTCTTTCTTGGCCTTCTTGAACTACGAATCTACCTTTTAAGGGCTCAATTCCATCTACTACCATGCTTTCGAGTCTGTGGTGTTCAATCTAATACCATTCTTGCAAATGGCCTTCAATATCTTCTACCATTCTTGCAAATGGCCTTCACATATCTATTACCACCCTGGCAGATGGCCTTCAATCTACTACCATCCTTGCCAATGACCTTTGATATCTTCTACCATCCTTGAAAATGGCCTTCAAATATCTACTATCACCCTCACGGATATCCCACAAAAAATAATGAAAAAGTACTCACGAGTAACCTACTAATGAGAGAAAAAAGAAAGATCTAGGTGCCCGTGAATATAAAGTGTCCATTAGCTTCAATTAAGTCCACAAAACTTAGAATTTAGACAAGAAAACCAATAATGGTTGTCTAAACCTTTTTTGTGTAAACCTAGCTAAAACTAGCAATCAACCAAACAAAAGATAACAATAAGTTTGTCGAATGCATCGGTTATCGCATGCATAAAGGTGCACATCAGTCAGGGTGATTAAGCCCGAGGATGTGGCATGACTCCACCTAGATGTTTTCCCCAAACCCTTCAAACCATACGGAATGGAGGGTTTGATTTTCTTAGACAAACTGACATATGATACGGAGGTCAAGGAGTTCTACACTAATTTCACTAGGCAATCGAGGAACATCTACAGTACAAGAGTGAATGGGGTGGACTTGGAGATGACGACGGAGTTCATTAATCAAGTGATTGGGTGCAATCGGTGGGGAGGATTAGCCGGAGGTTGAGCCTCTACAGCTGTACTTCCGGAACAATTGGCCTTCACCGGTCACCGAAAATGTCCAATCCGGAGCCCTTGACCCCCACCGAATGGTGGAGAAGTACTTCAAAATTGAAGTGGGAAGTGGGCTCATCCAACCAAGGCAGATCAGGATCGATGTCCTCAATGTTGATAAGAGACTGATGTACTGTATAATTGTATAAATACTTATCCAGGCCAGATATCCTTTAAAGTGCACGATCAACGGGGCCGTCATGTACTACCACCTTGCAGAGAAGACGTTAGTAGACCCCGGGTACACCACCATCCAGGAGATGCATCATGTGGCTATCACAACGAGGAGTCAGACACTCCTCTACGGAAATGTCATCACCACCATTCTGGAGAAGAAGAAGGCTCCTATTAAATCAAAAGCAAAGATCCAGCCTAAGTACTACAATGCAAACTACTTCTGGCAGAAGCATTGGCATTAGGAGTCGGGGACATGGATTGATTTCAACGTCCCTAAGGGAATTCTGGATATGCCTCCCACACCGGGCCAAAGGCGACTCCTTCGGCTTCCACAACAGAGGATCCTACCACCACTAGTACTCATGCCCTCCGATCGGGTATGAAATTTTTTAGGGTTTAGGGTTATTCCCAAATATTTAATACTTACATTTTATAATTTTTATTTAATTTAACTTATTTTCCTCCACAAGCCTTAAACATAGTTCCTGGGGCATCCTTCTAAAGGACGTGGCTGAGACCAAGGCCCTGACGTAGCACACTGGCTGCAACGTGATAAAGATTATGAAAGAATTGGCGAGGCTGAAGTCTATGATTGCCGGTGCGTTCAATGCACTTGGGGATGAGGTTCCTGGGGATGGCGAGGATTTCCTGAAAATCCACAGATGATGATGCAGGGTCTAGCGTAGATGATATCAAGTTTTCTGCCAAAGAGTCGGAGGCTAATTCTTAGGACAATGGAAATAGTTTGTCGGCAGATGATGTTATCCTAACCCCGTTACCACCCCATTGATTTCCATGAATGTTATTTTTTCATCCATGATGATGACTTTTTGTTTGGATTTTATGGGATATTTTGTCTTTTGTTTGATAATTTTTATTTTGTTGGGATGTTTCTAGATATTGTATGCATGGTAGCAATATTATGTGTTTTGGATTACCTACCGTTAGTCTTACAAATTTAGTTTGAATAAATTTGAGACTGGTTGTTGTGAACTTGGAATGGGAACTTTAGATGGTACACTCCAAGTTCCGGCTATTTTGGTTAACTATTGTTAATTTATTAGATACGATAGAGAAGTTTGACTTCGAACATCATTCGTACACATACTGTCAAGTTAACAGACATTTTATCGATTAAACTGCAACATCACATGAATTAATTGATTTAATTGGATTTAGGCATGAGTTTGGACCAAGGGGCATGTACGACATCGCACGGGCGAACAGAAGTGCGAAGTCGTTTATCTCATGATTGACTATTACTTCTAGGTTATACACATGTTGCTGACATCGCAGCTACGTCGGTTATGCTTTTTACTTCGCATTTGAAAATTATTTACCGCAGGTATCATAGAACCGCGGTAAAAAACCAATTATTTACCTTGGTTATATTTTAACTGAGTAAAAAATATTAAAGTTAAGTCCTAAAATGACCCAGACTTTAGGCTGAAAGTACCAATATAACCCTGCAATCTCAGAAAGTACCAAAATAACCTTTGACCTCGTTGACTTTTTGGTCAAGCATTTTACTGCTTGATTTTGTTGAAAATAACCATTTTTCCTCATTAAATATATATATATAAACATGAAAAGACCACACTACCCTTCTATTTTATCTCCTACTTTCTCCTATTTTCTTCTATCTTCTTCTTTCCTCAAGTTGAAAACTCACAAACTGAGGTTCCCTCACCTTTTTCCATTGTCACCTTCTTTTCTCCTCACTCGTCACTTGTCACCTTCAAAATCATCTAATCACTGCTAGCTGGAAATTGCATGCCTAATCGTCATTACAGACGAATATTGATGAGCGGGGAGAGGGGGCGGGTGTCATTTTTTCGGTGCTTGGCTGAGTGGTGCCGAAAATGGTAGAAGATGTGGTGTGGAGCTGTGGGGGTGGCGAGCGAGGAGAGGGGTGGTGGGTATTAATTTTCTTGTGCATGGTTGAGCGATGCCAGAAATAGTGGTGGAGGTGGCGTGGGGATGTGTGGGTGGCTGTGCGGATGGAAAGCAAGGAGAGGGGGTGGTAGGTCTCGATTTTCTGGTGCTTGGCTGAGCACCGCTAAAAATGGTGGTGCAAGTGGCGTGGGGATGTGAGGGTGGCGAGCAGGGAGACGTGGTGGTGAATTGAGGGTGATGAATCCCTTAGCGGCGGAGTGCAACGGTGGGGCGGTGAATCGAGGGTGACAGTGGTGGAAATGTGGCTGGAGGATGGGGAGCTCGCGGTTGTGGGATTGAGTTTTGGGTGTTGTGGCAGTGAGGTGGCTGATCAGAGCATGACGGAGGTGGATGATCGGAGCACGGCGGAGGCAGTAGCGACGACTGAAGAAGAAAGATAGGCAGGGGGGTATTTTGTGGATAAATATTCAGCTTTGAAGTCAAGGCTAGTTTTGTCATTCAACTTTCTTCTCATTGTCGGAATTTAGAGGGTCAACACAAGAAATAGGGATTTTGGGTATATCGACACAAATGTTCCGAAAGTTAGGGTTACATTGGCACATACAATAATTAGTTAGGGTGAAATTGACACTTTCTAATATTGCAGGGTTATATTGGCACTTTCAGTCTAAAGTCAGTGTTATAAATGTAAATAAACCAAAATATTATTTACTTAGAAAAATAAAATAACCGAGGTAAATTTTTTTTTACCTCGGTTATTTGACCTAAGTAAAAAACTGAGGTAAAATGTGTGAAGTAATAGGACTTGTTTCTTGTAGTGATATGACTATAATTAGTGAGATATAATTTCCTATAATAGTCTCAATAGGTGTGTATAAGTATGAGGCTATCTTCTGAATAAAACATATCGCATTCTCTTTATTCTAACCTCTGTTTATGTGGTATCAGAGCTTTGATATTCAAATTTTGAAATTCATATTCAAACCTTGGCCTTTCATCCAATTCTTTGCTTCCCCCCCCAGATTCGTTCTTGTTACCATTGCCCTCCATATCAATAGGATGATCATGGATAGTAAATTGAATGGTTGAAATTATTTGGAGTGGAGCAAGATGGTTAGACTCTATTTGTGTATCACCGATAAAGATGCTCATTTGACTAAAGATCCTCTGAAAGAAGGTGCTACTAGGCTGAAGTGGCTCAGGGAAGATGGCCGCTTGTTCTTACAGATTCAGAACTCTATTGAGAATGAAGTAATTGTCTTGATCCATCATTGTGAATTAGTTAAAGAGTTGATCTATTATTGGAATTTTTGTAATTGTAAAAAGGTAATATTTCTTGAATGTATGAGGTTTGTAACGCATTCTATCATTCTGAATAACAAGATCAGACTCTTGTGAACTACTTCATGTTTTTAAGAAGAAATATGAAGAGCTTAGTATTTTGTTGCCCTTCAACGTTGACGTGAAAATTCAGCAACAGAAATGAGAGCAAATGGCTATTATAAGTATTCAGTAGGACTCTCTCCAGAATTTGATTCTGCTAAAGCACAAGTTCTGTCGGGGGTTGATCATTCCTCTCTACAAGATGTTTTCAGCCGAGTTCTTTACAAAGAGAGTAATCCACCATTACCACTCAGTGGTGCTTTAGTTGGTCACAATAGTAGTTATAGGTCAGGGAGGACCTCTGGTTATAGTGGACAAAGAGGTGGTGCAGCACATGGAGGTGAAACTAGACCATGGAATTCTGGTAGAATTATTTGTAACTATTTTCGAAAGGCAGACCATACTAAGTTTGAGTGCAGAGAGTTGCAGTATAAAAATCACCACAAACTCTCCACCAATGTTTCTACCACTCATGATACCTCAGAAAAGTCAGTGATTATCTCAAGAGATGAATATGCCAAATTCTCACAGTACCAAGAGTCACTCAAATCTTCTCCCTCTATTGTTGCAGTTGCTTACTCAGGAAAATCCTCTAAATGGGTCATTGATTCTGGAGCCATGATCATATGACAGGTAATCCTAAAAAAATTCTTCCTACCAATTATCTGATTCTAGCTCTTCAGTTATATTAGCTGATGGATCATCATCTTCTGTTCATGGTTGTGGCATTGTTAATCCAACCACTCTTCTTACCTTGTCATCTATTTTACACTTACCCAATTTCTCCTTTAATATGCTATTTGCCAGTCAAATAACTTGCAAACTCAATTGTTGTGCGTTATTTTCCCTGATCACTACTTGTTTCAGGATCTTTTGATGAAGAAAATTATTGGTAAAGGACATGAGGTGGGATGCCACTACATTCTTTATACATCTCCATCACATCACATTGCTTGCTCAAGTGTCATATCTCCTTTTCAAGCTCACTGTAGGTTGGGTCATCCATCCCTTTCACTACTCTAGAAGCTTTGCTCTCAGTATAATTCGTTGTCTTCCTCAGATTTCAAGTCATGTCAGTATACCAAGCGTATCTTGTTCTTTTTCCTAAGAAATATTTGTTTCATGTTGATGCTAAAATATTTGGAAGTACGTGTTTTGTTAGGGATGTTCGTCCACAACTCACTAAATTAGATCATAAGTCGTTAAAATGTGTTTTTCATGGCTATTCTCGATTGCAGAAATGTTATCGATGTTATTTTCCTAAGCTTAAGAAATACTTGGCTCTATTGATGTTACATTCTTGGAAGACATTCCTTATTTTCCACCTTCGTCCACTCATCCTAGTCTGGGAGAGGATGGCGATCTATTAATCTATTCGATTATAACCTCCACACCTACCTTAGAACCAGCTTCTATCCATCCTCGTATTGTCCAAGTTTACTCTACACGCTAGCCTCCTGCATCATGCCCTTCACCTGTCCCTTCACATGCTACTTCGTCATTGATCCATCTCCAAGCGATGATCTTCCCATTGCGTTATGCAAAGGTAAACATCAATGCACCTATCCTATTTATACCTTTGTTTCTTTTGATCAATTATCATCCTCTTCTCGTTCTTTTATTGCTTACCTTAATTCTGTCTCTATTCCTAAAACTGTTCATGAAGCCATTTCTGATCCTGGTTGGCATGATACTATGATCGAGGAGATGAGTGCTCTAGATAACAATGGTATGTGGGAATTGGTTGATTTCCCTACAGGGAAACGGGCTATAAGTTGCAAAAGGGTGTTCACTGTGAAGGTTAATCCTGATGGGTCAGCTTGGTTAAAAGGCCGTTTTGTTGCTTAGGTCTATGCTCAAACTTATGGCGTTGATTATCTGGAGACTTTCACTCATGTTTCCAAGTTAACATCGGTTAGATTGTTTATTTCCTTGGCAGCAACTAATCAGTGATCTTTGCACCAACTTGATATCAAAAACACCTTCCTCCATGGTGATCTTTGGGAAGAAGTGTATATGGAGAAACCTCTTGGTTTTGTTACTCAAGGGGAGTCAGGGCGAGTTTGTCATCTTTGGAAATCTTTGTATGGTCTGAAACAAAGTCCCCATGCTTGGTTTGGAAAGTTCAGTTAGGCCATTGAGAGATTCAGTATGGTTAAAGTACTTTTTGGGAGTTGTGGTTACTCGAAGTAAACAAGGTATATTTATATCTCAGAGAAAATATGTTCTTGACTTACTGACTGAGACTGGAAAATTAGGAGTCAAGCCTTGTAATGCTCCAATGATTCCTAATGTACACCTTACAAAGGATGGAGAACTATTTGAAGATCCTGAAAGGTATCGAAGGTTGGTTGGAAAGTTGAATTATCTCACTTTGACCTGTCTAGATATTGCGCATTCAGTTAGTATAGTCAGTCAATTTATGTCATCTCCTACAGTTCATCATTGGGCATCATTAGAGCAGATTTTGTGTTACTTGAAAGGATCACTGGGAAGAGGTGTTGTGTGTGCAAATCATGGGCATGATCGAATTAAGTGTTTTTCAGATGCTGATTGGGCAGGTTCCAAGATTGATAGAAGGTCTATTTCAGGCTATTGTGTATTTGTTGGTGGAAATTTGGTCTCCTGGAAAAGTAAGAAACAACCAGTTGTGTCACACTCTAGTGTAGAATATGAATATAGAGCTATGGCACAATCTATGTGTGATATTATGTGGACAAATCAGTTGCTGACTGAAGTAGGAATTACAACTTTAGTTCCGGTTAAGTTGTGGTGTGATAACCAAATAGCCCTTCATATTGCAACTAATATGGAATTTCATGAACGGACCAAACACATTGAAATAGATCGTCACTTTGTTCGTAAAAAAATTCATGAAGGCTTGATTTCTACTGTTTAGGTAATAACTGAAGAACTAGGGGATATCTTCATGAAGGCTTTGAATGGTGTTCAGATAAACTATCTATGTGACAAGCTGGGCATGATTAACATCTATGCTCTAGTTTGAGGGGGAGTGTTAGAGCTACATAAATACAGTTGTATACTATGATCATGTGCTTTAAATATGGAATATAGATATGTGAATATATGACTATAATTAGTGGGGTATAATTTCCTATAATAGTCTCAATAGGTGTGTATAAGTATGAGGCTATCTTCTGAATAAAACTTATCGAATTCTCTTCATTCTAACCTGTGTTTACATTACCCAATGTGAGCTTGAATGACACCTTGCTGATTATTCTCATTTTTTCACTGAACATTCTGACTAGCCTAGTGGGGTCGTCATTAGATGAATAACTGGGGATGAAAGTGATAAAAGATGAAAGAATTTAAAAGAGTTGATCCCTTACTCACTTCTAACTACTGAAATGTAGATATTGGTAAGTTTGGGTGTCTTCCAGATTGATTTAAGGGTTTAAAAGATATGATCACAAAGTTCACACACGAGCGTCACCCTGCATGTTTATCGGGAGTAGAAAACACGAGGGGGTTTTTGTTTTGAAATGATTAGTCTACGAACTACAAGCATAAAATACAAATACAAGATAAAGATAGTATAAACAAGCCTTGAGGAAATTTGCATCACATGATTAACTATAAGATTTGATCCTTAACTCCTATTCACATATAAGACATATAATTCTATTTAATGCAATATCACATGATGGAGAGACTTTTATTCCCCGAAAATTCCCCTGGTCTGTCACACCGCGGTTCTGTCCCTCCTCAAATTCTAAACTTCTCCATATATATATATCTAGAGGTGCGCTTTCACTACCACCTCTAGCCTCACTTCTAGAATTAATAAATGCGTATACGCACACAGTAAATATAATCCGGGAGTAGCATGGGTTACCGAGACCTACACCGTGAATGCACATTCTAAACTCATCTTGTGCCACTTAGGACATTAGTAACTCAAGATAACTCTAGAGTCATTCCCCGCCTAGTCATTACGAACTCGAAATATAACATTTGGGCACTATCCCACGACCCCAATTGAGTCAATAACATCACCTAACACATTTTCCGAATGACCCTACTTATCCAGGGCACATGTGCCTTCAACGGGCTCATGGTTAAATCCCTCAAACAAATCGACATGAAAACTTAATACTCCCTAGTTCATTTCTGAGCCTAGCACTAAATCATGCAAAGAATTAAACTAAGTGTACATTCTAGTCTCACTCTTCACATAACCATAGCAAGAAGCATAACAACAAATTAAGCATGATAATATTAGCATAAAAATAGACATGAGTCTACGTGTACATGCTTAGAAATGCTTCCAAGTCATAAATTAACCTACAAGAATCATACCTATGACATTAATGGGTTTAAATGTCATAGATGAAGTGATATGAATGAAGAGAGAGAGAGAGAGAGAGAGAGAGAGAGAAGTAGGTTTTTCTTATCCACCTCCTCCTTGAAACTAATGGATAAGAACCACTTTTTAAGGTGGGAATAGAGAGAAAACTAAAGCCCATTGGTCAAAACCCTATCAACAGGGTGGCATGGGTCGTGCTAGTGACTTTGGAAATGAACCATGCATAATTGTACGGCCCGTTCTTTGGACCTTATTTTCCAACGTTTGAGCGGCACAAACCATGCATATTTGCACACCCGTCTTCTAGGACGTCCTTCAAGGCTTCCTGATTTAGCACAGACCGAGCATGTTTTCACGACGCGTTCATTGGACCTTCATCTTTTTGGGCAGTTCTTATTACACGGTCCGTGCCCGGTGAACATTTTGATTAGCCTTGAAGTTTTTTTCTCCTTTTGCCTTCTTTCTTATCCGACTTCCTTCAATCTACTACCATTAGGTTCAATGACCTTCATTCTTCTACCGATATCTTGATTGGCCGTCTACCTACTACCATCCTTGTGAATGACCTTTTTAAATGAGGATCTTCCATCTAAACTCACAAAAATGCATTTATACCACTCATGGAGAAAAAATCCCATTAGACTACAAATAATTTACAAAATAGATAAGTTAACATAGAAAAACCAAACTAGATGGTTTTAACTCTCTATCATGCAAAACACTTATGATCCTAATTATCCACCAACAAAAGCATAGGAAAAAGACGCTAAATACTCTAAGAAAACATACATTTTCTGTCTCATCAAATCCCACACACCAAAACTTTTACTCGCTCTTAACTAAACAAGAACAAGCAAAGATCCAAGGGTATAGCTACGTAAATGTTTCTCAAAGAATACTCGACACTTTACTGCTAGAACTACCCTAACCCAAAACACAAGAGTTAACAGGAACGCTTATATCCCAAACTAAAATGTCCTAAACCAACCAAATCATACAAATAATAAGAATAAGATACGATACTACAAGGAAGAACAAGAAGATAGCTCACTCTAGTCCAAAGAACTACCAAAAGGCACAAACAAGAGAAGCATAAAAAATTGCATTTCTCTCTCATTTTCTTTTATTTTGCCTAGGAGCCCTCGGGTTTTCATCCTAGCCTCTGTTTTATTTCAAGCCTCATGTCTCACCTTTTTCCACACCTTTAAGGTCTCTCATTTTTACATAGGTTGTCCTTTTGAGTTTTTAACCTACCCCCCTCCCCCATTTTGCTTATGTCCCTCTTTCGGGGTTTCGACTTAGCGGGTTGTCATTTCTTTAATTTTACAATTTTTTTTTGAATTTTTCCAAGGCATAAGATGCTCCAAAAGTGAGTTTCAAATTACATGAAAAGAAACAAAACACACTAAGATACGTATACAAAACACACAAAGGTACATCTTGCCTTCTCATGCATACACGATCCCCAATTGGCACACCTCATCGCGAAACCATTTGTAGCAGTTCTTGATGTGTTTAATGAATTTTGGGCCAAATTCCTCTGCAATACAAAACTATCAATGCATTAATAATGATTTATTTGAAAAAAAATGAAAGATGTGACATAGTAGAACATCATAAGTGTCGTCTAGGTGACCTAATGATATGGCTGGGAGTGGGTACAATGCACCTAGCTATCATCTCGTACACAATACCTTGGTCAATGATGAGGTGAATTAGACTAAAATATTTTGGACTTCCTAGATCAAGCGCATTGCAATGAAAATATCTAACACTACAATCCACGTAAAATGACAAGTGTATTATAATTCATAAAATTGAAATTAACTTTAAATATTAAATTTAAAAAAAAACATTATTTAATTAAAAAACTATCAGTTTATTATTAAATTTCACATTTCAATTTATTTTGCGTGGGAAAATTTATTTAAAATAAATATTAAGGGTAAACTTAATGAGTAGGATAGAGAAAATCAAGTGGAGTTTATGAAGTAGTTTCAAAGTAGTTTTAACCACGTGGAGGTGAAAATGGAGTGGTTTCTTTGTGGTTTCAGTTGATGAGGTAGAAAAGAGAAATTGAATATTTAATGGAAAGAAACCATAAGAGTGAATTCAGATCGTTTCTCCATTGTACATGGTGGTCTAAGGCCATGTACAATGGAAGAGACCACTCTTTTGATTTCTTTCAATTAAACATTCCATCTCTGTTTTCCATCTCACCAAAAGGTACCGCAGAGAAACTCCCATTGCACTCCCAACAAAACAATATAAAAAGACTTTGTCCTTAAGAGAGTCATTGCACCTACGTATACAATAGTGCTGCTCAAAAAGCTCCGTGCAGGGGCGGAACCAGGGGGACGAGAGGGTGCTAGCGCCTCCCTTAGGATCCGTTGACCCGGAATTTAGGTTCAGGAGCCACCGGAATCCATGGATTCCGCTCCCCTCTGAAAAATAGCACAGTCCGTCCGGCGATCCGCCGAGGAAGAAGACCGGCTCCCTATTTTTTAATTTTTTTTGTTGGCTCACTAAACAAAACGACGTCATTTACCCTTAGTGAAACGATGTCGTTTTAGTAGCTCGGAGGCAAAAAAAAGGAAGGCCAATTGGGCTGACCCAATCGGCCCAGCCCAAATAAAATACCCTAAATACAAGTTCCAGCTCCAGCTCCAGCTCCAAGTTCCCATTGGGTTTCAAGTTTTTTAACTAAGAAAATCTTAATAAAGGTATATATTTTCAATTAAGTAGTAATTATGCTATTTTATCAA
>JAULKM010042518.1:0-13100 GCA_032355605.1 Rubia tinctorum
TACTACACGTTGCATAACAAAACTTTAATATTGCAACAAAAACCTTTTATCTTTTACCTTTTATTATTATAATTAAACCCGTCTTTCCATAAGCATATGGAAAGACCGTCTTTCCCAAAACTTTGCCTATATGAAAAGTGTGTCAAATTCAAAATAAAAAATAAAAAAGTGCCACATCTAATTAAACAGAGCGAGTATGAAAATTTGAATTAGATATACTTAAATAAAATGTACATAAGAGTTTGTTATCAATCTATCCGGTCCAGATAGGAAAAATCCAATCATAGACTAGATCGGACCAGAACCTAAAATCTTTTTTAAAAAATGGACCAAAAATCAAACCAAAATTTTTATATCCAGCTATGATCTTTATATTTTTGTCCGATCCATTTTATCGTTTCCGATCGATTCATGAATACCCATAGTTAAAACGAACTAGTATAGTCAACAAGATACGTATTATTGTGGACATCAATCTCGACGGTAAAATCATCAAGGTAACCATTTTAAATAACAAATTCAAATAGCGAAGGATTATTTTTTATTCCTTCAAAATTTGAAGGACTATATCATAACAAAAAAGGCTCAGAAATTTTAATAAAAGAAAATACTTAAGAGAAAAAAGAGGGGAATATCGAGTGTGTGGTGTGAATTTTATGACTAACTTAGATACTTAGTTTACTCTATAAGATATTATAATAATGGAAACATCATATTCTGATTTTCGTCAATGCAAAAAAGTTTAAAATCTCCAATCAACAATTCATTATCTCAAACTAGTACTAATATTATTTGAATGAAATTAAAATTTTAAAAAAGCACACACAATACTTTTGAACATATAAAAACCCTAGTAAACCAGTATTTAGTCAATGCATGAAATCGTTCAAACTTTATAAAGTTCGTCATCATCTTAACGAATTACGCAACTAGAATTTCTAAAATACCTTTTTAAAAGTAGCCCGAACGTTTAAACTAAAAAAAGAGTTTTTTCTAACTAAATGCAAAATCAAGTCTAATGCGACACCTTGAAAAAACACAAAATTTGTGTACGCATATCGCGACATACCCAGACCCAGACCCAACCCTAACCCCAGCCCCAACCCCAACCCCAACCCCAACCCCAACCCCAATTCCAATTTAAAAGTTCAATCCCATTACAAAATTATTTGCACCCTACATATACATAAAGGATGGATCATAAGTGTGAATTAACCCTGGTTTAGTGGTAAAACCACATTCTTTATAATTGACAGGTCAAGAGTTCAAAACACATCCCCTGCAAGAATTTTGAATATTAAAATAATTTCTTGATGGAGATTACCCACCGTCATGAGACCGTGTCGGTGATCTCCGTTGTGGTTTCCAAACCTGCAGGTGGTCGATGATGGTGAGATCATGACGGTTCCGGGCTACGGTTCGTTGATGAGGCAGCATTTGAGTGTTGATGATGGTGAGATCATGGCGGTTCCGGGCTGCGGTTCGTTGGTGGTACAACATTTGAGTGTTCTCAGGAGTGCGTCTCTAACTGTTTAAACGGATGGAGTTTCAGGCTCCACTGAGATTCAATAGATTTAATGACGGTGTCTCTTAAGTCCTAGATTAAAATGTTTATAGGTAATTTGGTTGTTTGTACTTAATTTTTCAAAAAGAAGAAGAAGATAACACTCGTTCAATGCAAAAAAAAAAAGAAAAAAGGATGGATCATAAGTTTCAAGACTATTTAAACTAGTGAGAAAGCGTTAATACTTGGTCTTTCAAGTTATTTTTATACTACGTAGGAATATCACTTCAGAAGCATCTATTTTCATCCATGATCACTTTTGACAGTTCCTTTTGTAAACTACTTCTTTTGTTCCGCTCTTAATGGAATACAATATTTAATTTTTTTATAAGTTAATATCTTTCTCAAATTTATATATGTTAGAATGTTTAAGGAAACGTAGTAGGTACAATGTAAGGATAAGAAATCAAATGATTCAAAGTAAAATTGTAACGAATAAAACATAATTCCAATAAAAAATTTTAAAAACTATTTGTGAATGAAATTTGATAAAAGCCCGTCTCTTGAAAAATGGTATTTTTATAATTTAAGAAAATATCAAAATTTAAATTGTAAATTAGAAGAAATTAAAATAAAAATTTTGGGTCACATTATTCGGGTCATAAACTTACTAGTATACGTTGCATAGTAAAATTTTAATATTATAACTAAAATATTTTACTCCCATGTCTCAACCATTTCTGCACACTTTTCACATTTAGAAATTTCCTATGCACAAAAGAAAAAAGTGTCTTTATAACCCAACCTACTTCATGTAACTACCAATATAACATTTAAGTGTTTGAAAATGCCAATATAACCATACATAGTTGACATAAGTGCAAAACTACCCACTCCGATCAATTTTAGCCAGAATTTAGTAAAATTACTATTTTACCCCTCTAAAAATTGAAAAATTGAAAAAGTGCGAAATGACATTAATGCCCCGTTACTCCATTTCCTCTATTTCTCCCCTTTCTTCCGCCAACTTCACCTCCTCTCTTATTCTTCTCTCCTTTCTTCTCCGTCGACTTCACTCCGCTTCCTCCGTCCCGGTTTTGATAATGCCGCGTCCTCCGCCTCTCGTCAATGGCTTATTCTCATCCGACGTCTCGTTAGCCTCTTTTGCCAACTCCTCTTCCTTTGCTTCTGATGCATCATTCTCCTCCAATTACGTCGCCTTCTTCTCCGATGTCGTCAATGACTCGTTTGCCTCTGATGGCTTCTCCGCCTCCGACACATCGTTCTCCTCCGATGACGTAGTCTTCTTCTCCCCTCTCGCCAATGGCTCTGCCTCCTCCGATGCCTCAGTCAGAGCTAGGGTTGTTTGGGGTAGGCTTTGGGCGGCGCTAGTGTTGGGTTGGATTGACACTAGGGTTTTGATTGGGAAGGGATTGATGGAGGTGATGGTGGCGGGGCTGGTTGGTTGGGGGTGGTGGTGACGGGCTGATGACAGATTTGCGACGGCCTGGCGGTGGAGGCGTTGGTTGCGGTCGAGTGGAGGTGGGCAGTGGTAGTGGTGCCCTAGCGGTGGAAGTGGTGGTGGATGGCTAGTGGTGATAGTGCCCTGCCGGTGGAAGTGGTGGTGGTGGCCTGGTGGTGGCTGGGCCAGGGATGGGATTTCACAGTCGGGTTGGGGTTTCACGGGGGGGCTAGGGTTGTTGTTTCACGCGGGGAGGAAGAAGTGGTGGCGGCGAGGCTGGGGGCGGGGCTAGGGGAGCTGGGGTGGTGGCGGAGTTGGCTGGAGAGGAGGTGACAGGGGGGATAGGGGTGGTGGGGGTGGTGGCGAAGTTGGCCGGAGAGGAGGTGGCGGCGGGGCTTGGCGTGGTGGCGGAGTTGGTTGGAGAGGAGGTGAGGGTGGTGGCGGAGTTGGCGGTGGGGCTGGGGTTGTGGAGCCAGGGAAAATTGTCTTAACACTTTTAGGTTTTAGGCAAAGGGCATTTCAATCATTTTATGTCCAGTCAACGCCGGTCAATGCCATTAATTATGTGTTAGGGTTATATTGGCAATTAGATCAACTAGTTAGAGTTATTTTTGCACTAAAAATTATCTGAGAGTTATATTGGTATTTACTCAAGTAGGTAAGGTTATATTGATATATATCCCTATATAAAAAGGTAAAATTACCCCTGAACTAACGAAAATTTACACCTAAACCTAACTAACCTACTCCTCACTCGAAACCATCTTCCCTCCTCATTTTCCAGAAACCCTACAACTCTCCCAATTTCTTCTTTCCCTGCATCAAATACTTCTCGTCTTTGCCGCATCGACACCACGGGAAGCTACTCGTCTCCAGATCATCTGCTCCTCCGCTTCACCGACGACCACCACTTCCCGCTCCCCATCTCACCCTCTCCGCCTCCCCATTTTTCTTTCTCACCCTCTATGCTGTGGCATCTCCGTCTTCTCCTTGTGTTTCCGCCGCGTGTTCGTCTTCTTTGTCGCCTCGTCTTCATCTCTTCCACAATATCTCTGTCTCCGTCTCCGCTGCGGCGTCTCCGTTAACCGTGTTTCCATCTCTGGATACCCTAATTTCTTGCAGATCTGGAGCAAGGTAGGTCGAGCGGTGGCTTTGGCTAGTGGATCGGGCTGTGACGGTGGCTTGTGGGTCAGTCGGTGGCGTTGGAGTTGGCTGGTTGCTCTGTTGGTGCTGCTGGCTCGGTTGGTGGCGTTGCTGGTGGTGTAGTGGTGGAAGGGTAGTGGTTCAGAAGTGCAGTGGTGGTGGTGTGGTGGAAGTGGAGTGATGCAGTGGTGGAAGGGCAGAGGTCCAGAGTGGGTAGTAGAAGGGCATTATAGTCTTTTCCCCTATTGTAAAAAAACTCAGCCATTTCTCTCTATGCAGAAATGGTTAGCATAGAGGGTACATTTTTATAATTTTAATTCAACTTTTTCTTTTCATATTAATTCAACCTTTTCTTTTCATATTAATTCAACATTTTCTTTTTATATGCCTATGAAAAAAAAGGTATTTCACAAGATTTGGCATTAAATTTTAATTTTTTTTTTAAGGATTGCCCTGCCTACGCTCTGAAAATTAAAATAGCAATGTTAAAGCAGCTGGATGAATGGCAATTGCGCAAATAAAGGCAACAACGTAGTTTTTTTCCCCTACCGCCTCTTTTGGTAACCGTTGGTGCGGTGATAACCGGAACTCCTTGTCACCGTCTCACGCAACGCACACGCACACGCACACTACCGCAAAAATGGGGAACAGGATGAGGATCACAGCGACGAGCGACAAGGAAGAGATGAAGCTGAAGAGGAAGAGACTGAAGCTCGTCGACGAGGAGGAGACGGAAGAGGAATCTGTGAGTTTGAAACCTGAAGAGGATGCCGTGGCGGAGAGCGCCAAAACCTTGGGCGAATCGATTGGGGTTTCTACGAAAGGTAAATGGCGGAGGAATCATTACAGTTCCTCCGAGTACAATGGAATTCGATATAATTTGGTGAGTGAAAATTTTCTTCCCGCGTTTTGTTTTCGTTTGCGAAATTGGGGATATTATGTGTTAATCTTCTGTTAAACATTTCGAATGTTGGTGATCATGATAACATCTTGGGAGTTTTTACTCGGCTGGATTTGTTTGTTATTTTTGATTAGTATGTAAAAAAGAGGACCTGAAGTGTATGCACTCAATTAAATTTACATTGGGCTTCATCATGATCGATGTGAACTATGTATTGTGTTGAATTTGTAGATTACCCATCGTTCGTTTTGCTAATTTCTGGGATGGATATCAAATGGTGTAGGTTGTGAGTTAGGATTCTGGAACAACTCAAATCTTTTTCTAGTGAAGGATTAGACTCAAAACTGATTGCTTCTGGGTTACACTTATAGTTGACGGCTAGGGCTAGCTAGCAACATATTTAATTCATAAACTGACATTCCATTGTTGTCAGCGAAAAGTGAAGTTTATGCGTTATTTTTATACATCAAGTTGCTAGCCAGTGTTAAACCCTTCAGTGGTTTGAATTGTGCCACTGGAGAATATTGATGCTGGCTTTAGTTGGTACAGAGGCTTAAACTTTTGAATGTTTTTAATAACAATAACATTCCGGAACATTTTAGATGGCTCACTTTACTGGATTTTTAGGTGTGATTTGTCTATATAGTGATGGGAGTAGTTTTATTTGATTTCAAAGTTCATTCATTGAGTAAACGCCTTGCAATTCTTTGGCTGGACTCATGTATTTCTTAGGATTTTATGAAATGCTAACATAATGACTTCTCGCTTGGTGGCCTATCGAAGGGGCTTTTGTGGGAGGCAAAGAATTATATGGAAAGTACACACCGATTGTAATTTCTTACGCCTGTCTTATCTTTTGATTTTTCTATAGGAGGATCACATGCTCTTAGTTCCTGAGGAAGCAGTATAGAAGCCCTATGTGGCCACAATCAAGGTAAATGTGTACTCTATTAGTATTCTTGATGAAGGGGCAGATGGAAAATATAAAATGCATGCTCGTCTTTCAGCTTACTACTAATGCTATTGTAGCTTACTTTTGGTTGTGGACACGATATGTTTTGTGTACTTGTGTTACTAAAGATTGTGTTTAAACAGGGTGTAATTGACCTTCTGCTTTGCCATTTTGCATTTTTTCCTCTTTCATAGTTCAAAACTGGGTTTTTGGGGATGGCCTTTCTTCCACCCATAGCTAATTTAATGATAACCAACGTCTTTTTGCATACCTTTCGTACTGGTTTTTAAGAAACACATCAACCCTTGCGTTGAAACAGTTCATATGTGACCATAATCCATCATTTGGTTGATCTGTACACGAGGTACTCCTGATAGATGGAAGTAGGTTGTTATTACCAGATGATTGATCCTTGGTTTATATTATAGCGATACATTTTTGCACTTCTCATATGCCCTTGAAATATATTTGCAGGACATTTCTTAGAAAAGAGATGGTAGTCTGCTGGTGGGGGCAGTTGGGAATCTACCGATGCACGGGAGCTGTTTTACAGCTTCTATAGAGACGAGGTTCCTGCAAAGTCGGTAATGCACAAGTGCGTGGTGCATTTCATCCCTCTCAACAAGCAAATCCCTAGCAGGAAGCAGCGTCCCGGTTTCATAGTTCAAAATGTGTACGATATTGACCAACAAAAACTTCTCAAGCTTACAGATAATGATTATTAGGATAACATACAGGAAGAGATTGATCTCCTTTTTTGGAAGACCATGTCACTGAGTCATTTATTGTTCAAAAGAAACTGATCTCCTTGTTCAAAGAGAGGCTTTTGTATATTATCTGACCTTTTCTATTTTTCTATTTTAGTAGTTTATGATTTCAAAGGTATATAGGATCATTCTATTGTCCTATTCAGTTTTAAGAGATACACTTTTCAAATAAATAAATAAATTTATGAGATACATTTTTATAATATTACTTCAATTTATCCTATTCGATTTTACAACACCGCTTTGTCCACCTCTATCTCACATTCTCACTAACCCCACCCAACTTAGCATAGTGGCTCGCATCACCATCATCATTAATTTCAGCACCACCACACACATATTCCCCTTTCCCACCTCGCCACTCCCCTTCTCACATTGGTCCCCTTCTCGGCTTCCCATCACCCCCGATCTCTTCCCACTTCGTATTTCTATCGAAAATTTAATGTGATCCCAACAAACACAAGAAGCGCACAATTGTGTACCACCAATCAGAGTCTTAATTTATTTTGCCTTTCCCACCCTGCCTCAGATCCACCCCATATCACCATTTTTGAGATTTGTGCCCATTGATTTCAAGCACCACCATCAATGTGTAGACAATATTTTTCTTGCTTTACATGTTGCGAGAGAAATCGAGAAGTTCTCTAGTCTGAAAGCCCTAACAATCGTCAAATTAGGTCAAATTCATTGTCGATTCTTCAATTCTGGAACTACTCTTGCCAGATATGTCTTCCAGATACAACATTTAACGGTGCAACGAATACTTTGTGATTATGATTTCTTATAGTTAATGTGATTGTTCACATTTCGCCGATCAAGTTTGTGTCTGTTCTCTTAGAATATTGTTAAATTAATGAACAATCAGAGGTTAAATGTATGGAAATGGCAATTGTTGAGTGCAACGACGATGCCCTTTTACCAAATGTATAACAGATTAAATTCAATAACTTTTAGGGCATTTATCATTGGATGGCTTTAAATGTCATTAATTGTGAGTTTAGGCCAAATTGAGAGTATTTCAACAATTTCAAAAAATTTCTGACTATATTGTATCATATAAAGAAACCGAGGATTACATGAACATTTTTTTATCTTTTTTTAATCATATTTAAATTCGAGGACATTTTGACTATATTATCATTAGCAAGCATTGACCGGTGGTAATTTCAAACTCAAACCAACTTAAATTCATTTCAATATTTTTAAAAAAAGATTTCAAGATACCATTGTCACATGATGAATGGGTTATAGTGTCACACGATAAGTGGGTTACGAGAACATTACAAGTGGTAAAATTACAAGTGGTAAAATAAACTTGTAACCCGCAAGTTAAGCAAGTGATTATTTTTTTAATTTGGAAACCAATAAAATTGATAATAAGTTAAATGAGTAACTAGATGAGAAATTAAAACGCAAACAAAACGCAGGAAGAAATTATCGCTCACCAATTCATATAAGGAATAGTAAAAATTCCTCTTCCATTTTCCCTTTCCCAGAAGTCCTAATCCGTTCACCCAAGGGTTTGGCGTCCTCTACGGCGGCCTCTCCTCCTTAGGTTTCTGACTTCTTCAAATTCACAGATTCCTCTACCTCGACCTCCGCGTCGACGAGCTTCATTCTCTTCCGCTTCACATCTTCCTCGTCGCTCGTTGGCATAATCCTCCTCCGGTTCCCCATTTTTACGGGAGGTCCGGTGATTATCGTGCCAACGTTTTGCACCCCTGCAGGACGACGTCGCCTGCATACTCCCGCCGCCTAATTGAAACATCGAACTGAATTTGCAGGTAACTCCTAGTCCAGTTACATTTCTACTGCTCCTGCGGCGGTGGTTTGTATGAATTAGGTTTCTTTGATTATGCAATTAAGCTGTGATAATCCAAAATGCAGTTATAATTCGGATTACGGGGAAAATGGGCAATAAGAAGAAAATGGCGACGGCGGCGGTTTCATTGACATTGACAGAAGAGTCAAGCGGGAAGAAATATGGCAGCGTAAATGTGAAGCGGATGCTGAAACTAGACCACTTAAAAAGCCTCTCTAATGCGGAAGCTTGCATACCTGCACTCAGGGCTTTCTTTGGCAATCTCACGGCAGCTAGTGCACAGCAGTTGTGTGTTCCTCCCTATCCTTCATTCTTTCTTGCCAAAGGTATACATTTATATTATCAATGACATTACGTGTCTTAGACTCTAAACTGAACACAATGGCGGGATATGATTGTATGCCTAGGGTTTGACTCATCCGTGTTATGTTTAATGTATAAATGTCGATAAGTGTCTTAGACTCTTTAACAGAACACTGATCGTAAAGTGGACCCCAAGTAAGTCTTAGTTGTTGTTGATGATGACGATGATGATGATGAGAGCCTACTACGCGGTTGGCATGGAGCGTGCGTAATTTATAGAATACTAGTTTGTTCAGGCCAGATTAAGGCCTGTAGAATGCGAGTTTGATTTTTGAAGTAACTCGGATAGTTTTAGATTACAACTATATTTGGTTCGTATGTTTTTAGTCAAAGTGTTAAAGTACTTGCTGAGTGGTTTGAACTAATGCACTGAAGAAAATTAGTCAATGATCAAATGTGTGATGGTGGTTGGCTGTTGAGTATATGTGAGTGTAGTGCTTCATTTACTAGTTTGATGGTTTATAGTTACTGATGGCAGTGCTCTATCGACTAGCAAAGCTTATGTTATTGTTTTTTAGCTTCTTTTAAGCTGCTTCAACTCTTTGTTTGGTCATCTTTTTTTTTATTTCTGCATGTGTTACTTCCTCTTATCGTTAAAATAGTGGAGGAATTCTTATTTTCTCTTAAATTTGCTGTTTTTTGCTTGTAGTCTTGAGGGACCTGCATTAACTTCACGCCTCTGTTTTCTGCTGAATGCCAAAATTATAGCTAACAGTTCAGCATGCATTGAAGTAACAGCTTCAGTTACAGAGCAGCTAGCTTCTAAAAAAATTCCTTTAAATCTCTAACAACAATTGCAATTCCAGCCTAATTCAATTTCCAAGCAGCATCAACATGGAGTTTGATTCCTTTTACAGGTTTAAATCATTTGACCACTTTAATTTGAGATTTAGGTCTAGTTCTCGGTCTAGGTATTAAATGATTACATTCCATTTCCAGTCGAGCTTGTTTTCTGACTAGAGGGGTTTCTTAAGAGAGTAGAAGCAAATAACCATTCCTATCTCCCTAAATAGAAATGATTCGTTGAATTTTCCTGATCGTATAGGTATCTCTTCCTAACTTTCTATAGAGTTCAACAAACTACAAAATGTAATATATGAATAAGAATGGAATGTAATAGTGAGAAACGTTTAGAAATTGATGATAAGTTAAATTACACACTAGTTAAAATTCTCAACGAAATTATTTTGTTCATACATATTTAGATAGATTTTTTAGTGTCTCATAATAATTTGGCAAAGAAAATAATTAAACATATGTGGATATAAAATTACAACTACAGATCCTTGAAGATTCGTTCATAAACTCAAACTAAACATTCATAAATACGACTAATAACTCATTCTTACACTAAAAACTTAAAGCTAAAGTAATTTAGAAAAAATATACTATAACAGATTAGTTTATAGCTATAGTCACTGGTAAGGTAAAACTGAATTTTTAAAAGTTTGTTCCAATAACAGGAAATGGTGTAAATAGAAAAATGGATGGTTCACATGAGATCTCCCTTATCTTACTTCTTTCGTTCTCTTATTTTTGATATTTTACTGGTTGGTATTGTATTATATGTAGGTACACTTTCCATTTTTGGCAAGACTTCATCAATTTCATCCACTCATTCTACCTTAATTTCTACACTCAATTTCATCCATTTATTTTCTTCATTTAAATCCAAACACCTATAGCTATGGTGACACTAATAGAGAAACGAAGAGAGTATTTAAATAACTTAGAAAGGAAAAAAAGATAGATAAGGGAAAAATTGTTTTGTAAATTACTTGTTTCATCTCACTAAAAAAGTCTTGTACTATTAATGGGATATATTCAAGAAATTACATGAGTCAATATCTTTAATCACATATAATTAAAATGTATTAAAAAATTATCATTATAAAAGATTATAAAATTGTATGTATGCCAAGTTTATATGTTCGAAATGTATGTTTCAGCACATGTAATAGGTCCAGTGTAAGAAATAAGAAATTTATTGATTCTTTATGAAATTTAATGATTCCTTATGAACCAAACATAATTCCAATAATTACCTTGTAACTATTTATGAATGAAATTTTATTCTTATTTTTTTTAAATTGACTGCCCTGTCTACATTATGGAAATTAAAAAAGTTCAACAATATTAAAGCAGCTGAATGAATGGCAATTGCGTAAATGAAGACAATAACATGGTTTCCTTTTTTCCACTGCCTCTTTAAGTAAACTTTGGCACGGTAATCACCGGACCTCCCTCTCTTGTAAAGCGCACACACAGTACCGTAAAAATGGAGAACCGGAAGAGTATCAAGCCAACGAGCGGCGAGGAAGAGGTGAAGCTGATGCTGAAGCGGAAGAGAATGAAGCTCGTCGATACGGAGGAAGAGATCGAGGTAGGAGAATCTGTGAATTTGAAGAAGTCAAAACCGGAGGAGGAGGAGGCCGTGGCAGTGGACGCCAAACCCTTGGGTGAACGGATTAGGATTTCTGGGAAAGGGAAATGGCAGAGGAATCATTACTATTCCTTCGAGTACAATGGAAGTAGGTATGAATTGGTGAGTGAAAATTTCTTCCTGCGTTTTGTCTGCGTTTGCGAAATTGGGGATCTTGTTTGTTAAATTTTCCATTGAACATTTTGTTTGCTGGTGATTGTGATTACATTCTGGGTACTCTGCTGGACTTGCTTGTTATTTTCTATTAGTGAAGGAGTACCTGGAGTGTATGTACTCGATGGAATTCAATATGATTTGGTGAGGGAAATTTTTTCTTCCCACGTTTTGTTATGGGGGTTTTAATTGCTAATTTTCTGTTGCACAATTCGAAAGTTGGTGATCTTTTGATGACATTTGGGCGTTTTTACTCTGGTGGATTTGTTTGCTATTTTCGATTAGTTAGTAAAAAGGAGGAGGACCTGAAGTGTATGCACTCAATTGGATTTACACTGGTCTTCTTCATCATGATTGATGTGAACTATGTATTGTGTTGGTGTTATAGATTACTTATTTTTCGCTTTGCTTATTTCTGGGATCAATATGAAATTGTGTAGGTTGTGAGTTATATTTCTGGAACAACACAAATCATTTTAGAGTGAAGGATTGGAATCAACTTGATTGCTTCTGGATTACATTTATAGTTGATGGCTAGGGCTAGCTAGCAACATTCTAAATTCATAAACTGACATTCCGTTGTCAGCCAATATGAAGTTTATGCGTTATTCTTATACATCAAGTTGCTAGCCACTGTTAAACCCTTCAACGGTTTGAATTAATGCCACTGGAGAATATTGATGTTGGCTTTAGTTGGTACAGAGGCGTAAGCTTTAGAATGTTTTTAATGACAATAACATTCCTGAACATTTTAGATGGCTTGCTTTTAACTGTATTTATTGGTTAATTCTTATTAGGTGTGGTTTGTCTATGTAGTGATGGGATTAAGGTTGAAATGAAGCTCAAACATGCTAATTTTATTTGATTTCAAGGTTCGTTCATAGAGTAAACACCTTGCTATACTTTTGCTGAACTCGTGCATTTCTTATTTTATGGGATGCTTACACAATGACTTTTCACTTATAATAACTCATCACTTGGTGGCATATCGAAGGTGCTTTTTGTGAGAGGCAAATTCTATGGAAAGTACAAACCAATTTTAATTTCTTACTGCAGTCTTATATTTTGATTTTTATGTAGGAGGATCACGTGCTCATTTTTCCCGGGGAAGCATTACAGAAGCCTTATGTGGCCACAATTAAGGTAAATGTGTATATTCTATTAGTATTTGTTGATGAAGGGGCAGATGGAAATTTAAAATGCTTAACCTGTATATTCTATGGTAGCATACTTTTGGTTGTGGACAAGATATGTTATGCGTACTCTGGGTACTGAAGATTGTGTTTAAACAGGGTGTAACTGGTTTCCTGCTTTGCCATTTTGCATCTTTATCTCTTCCATAGTTCCTTCAAAACCGTGTTTTTGGTGGTGACCTTGTTTTCCACCCATAGCAAATATCATGATAACCAACGCCTATTTGGATACCTTCCATACTGGTTTTTTTGAAAAATATCAACCCTTGCGATATAACGGTTCTTATGTGAGTGCAGAATCCTTCATTTTGGTTGATTTGTATGTTAGGTTTTCCTGATAGATGGAAGTAGGTTGTTATTGCTACTTGATTGAACCTTGGTGTACATTATATTGATA
>JAULKM010042529.1:0-13100 GCA_032355605.1 Rubia tinctorum
ATTACCAAGTCACGTCCAGATCCGCTCCTGCAAAAAGTCATACACATTGAATACTAACAAATGCAGCATATAAGTAAACAAATACAATTCCTAAATCAAAATGAACTTTGGAAAACAAATGAAAAAAATATTTTAAAAAATCATACACTGCACACGCGCTCTCAAAATCTCATTACAACTGATTTATTCCAGACTCTTCACTAGGAGAAAAACAAATGATATCATACAAAATTCAGCGGGTTATCTACAAACTCTTCATACTCTCTCGTCTCAGAATCCTCACAAATTCAGTTGCTATCTCTGAACATAAGAGAGGCAAAATTACACCTTACGAACACCAGTGATAGCACAACAAAGTTTCAAAATGCTCTTAGACATATAAGAAAAGCAACTATGTAGACATCACACAAATGCTTATTACAAACATAAAGACGCAATCACAAACATAAGCAAAATTCCTAATGAGTATTGAGTTTAAACTTTTGTAACCAAAATCCGTAATGGGCGGTATAAAGTTTCAGAATTAGAAGAACTGGAATCGTGACAATGTTTACGACAATGGCGGCGAAGAGATTCTCATCAGACGCGATGACATTGGCTCATCGTGCCACCAACCGCTCCAACATCATTTTGGAGGGAAAACATTTGCGAAGAAGAACGGAGAAGAGGAACCGGCAGCGTCATATGGTATGAGAGGGAGGTAAAGGTTTCGTGAATCAGGTGCCTTTTCATCAATCCATGGTGCTGGCCGACTCTTAAATTTCATTATTTACCTTTACGGTAAAAGGTAAGTAAGCATAGAACCAACCAAAATGTGTTAAAGATACTAGTGGTACGGGCTGTAGCCCTTATCAAAAGATGGAACCATATTGGTCCCGATACTTGAAAATAATACTACCAACTAAGACGGATATACATAGATCAAGTGAAAAGCTAATATATGGTATGCTAGTACATGAATCTCCGGTCTAGGCAATAGTCCTAACTAGCAAGTAGGGACACGCGCCGGTGTAAGTCTCCTCATGGTGCCAAAAGGTACGGTGGCTGAGTAAGGGTCTGAGATCCTTCCAAGTAGTGAGACGGGTGATGCTGAAGTAAAAGAGGTGCTGGAGGAGGAGCCCATTGGGGTGTATACCTCTCGGTGTATGCCTTGCATATGCTGGTAATGATGTGCCAAAAAAATTGCTGCCGAAGGGATGTACTAAATGATGCTCTAGTAAATTTGATATGTACCGTAGCTAACCAGGTGCACCAAGGGAGTATGCCTCGAGTTGCCCGGGACTGTGAGCAAGATCCCACTCAAGGTCGAAAGGTGAGCCCCAAATAGTGTGATCTTACCTTCAATCCCCCTTGAGAGAGCTTTACCGTGACATTGTTCGGATGCTTCCATGTTGAGTCGTTGTCAAAGTACTCCGTGGTATACTTGTTCTGCGTATACCAACGTGACAGTTTTGTAACTGTCCTCCCCACTTTTGGTAAGTGGGCAACCGTGGACGGATTTGTGATTACTGTACTATACCTTCAAGATAGTGCAAATTGGAATTTGGGATACGGTGGCACCACCGATATAGTGCCAGAGTTTTCTATTCTGTAATAACCATCCCCACTTTTGGTAAGTGGGCAACCATTATCGGATTTGATGTTATTGTGTGTTACCGGTTGGCGCACAAATAGGAATTTGTAATACTTTGGTGCCACCGATTTGACGCCAAAGTGAGTCATGTTTGTACTGCCTCTCCCACTTTTGGTAAGTAGGCAACCAATACCGGATTTGATGTTATTGAGTGTTACCGGTTGTCCCACAAATCGGGATTTATAGTATGATGGTGCCACCAATTTGACACCAAAAATTGGGTTTGAAGTTTTCGTGCATCACTGGTAAAATGAATAGGCCAGGTTTAGGGCAATATTAGTGCTAACAAAAATGCACTAAATGAGAGGTTTTACCGTGCGTTTCGACGTAGCGATTTGTACTGCCATTCCTACTATGGGTAAGTAGGCAACCGTAAGCCGAGTTTTTTAGGCCATGTATCACCGGCAAGGGACACAGTCGGAATTTATCTTATAGTACCACTGACCTGGGACTATATTCATTAATTATTTTTGGTTTCGGCTGGCCAAGGATGCAGCATCTGCTGATATTGGTAACCTAGGAAGGGTTTGTACAACAAAGTATAAATCTGGGTAAAAATCTTATTCTTCATGGTTGGTACCGAAGTTGTCGTTCCCTCCTTTACGAGTCTGTTTCTTGCCTTCTATATATGGTATACCGTGGTGAGCATTGCAAGAATTCCCAATCTGATAGCAACTTTGTTTCCGTGCGCTTCCCTGATTATCCACATGGTCGCCCCTCTAATTTTGTAACATCTTCTTTGCAGCCCCATCCACTCCTTTACAGGTTCCCAAATGTCCCTTGAAAACCCGTAGATGAAGAAAAGGTGTTGGGTACTCTCCCATGCTGCTTTACAAAAAGGGCAGCACCTCTCACCGGTATAATTCCTGAATCTATCTCTTGTGGGAAGCTGTCCTCTCACCACCCTCCATGCTATGAATGAGTATTTTTGGTGGGTATGAGCCTTTCCAGAGGAGTCTGAAGATGTGTTGTGCTTTTAGTTTCCCGGTGAGTACCTCTTAGATTTTAGAAGAATCTAGTCCCTTCGGTGTTGCCCAGTTTTGGAGCTTGGTAATGGCTGCATTTCTTCTCCCAAGTACAGTGAGTAACCTGTTCCTTATGTTCATGAGGCGTCTTATCAGCTCTGATGAATTATATTTTGAGGGAGTCCAGGTCCAGAAATCTACTCCTTTTATGTAAAATGAGTGCACCCATTTAGCCCATAAAGTCTCCTTCCCACTATGAAAGTTCCGTATCTTCTTTGCTAAGAGAGCTTCATTCCAAGTGCCAATGTCAAGAATTCCTAGTCCACCTTCTTCTATTGTCCTACAGATTTTTTCCCAGGAGACCGGAGCTGAGTTACCGTGCCAGAGGAAGCGTCTGCAAATTGATATCAAGTGTTGGATGACCATCTGTGGGAGGGGGACTTGCTGAATCCGGAAACCGATTATCCCTTGGAGAACTGATTTTATTAGTTCAATTATTCCTGGGTAAGATAGGGTATAACCCTTCCAGCTGGATATGGATTGATTGACTACCTCTATGAGCGGAGAGAATTGTGAAACCTTCAGTTTTTGGGAGTCAAGAGGGACCCCAAGGTAACAAACCGTAATTGGCCCAGTGGGATTCCCGTGAAGCTTAGATCGTCCTGAATGCCCACCATGTAGATTGCTGATTTTGAAGCGTTTATTGCTAGGCTAGATGTTTTTTTTGAAGTCATTGAGGGCGTGCATCAAAATGCAGACTAAGTTTCTGTCACCTTTGGAAAATACCATCAGGCCGTCCGCGAAAGCCAGGTGTGAGATCCTTAAAGGCTCGCATCTTTGGTGGAAACTAAACTGTGGTATCGTGGTTGCTTTTCTGGCCAGGAGGGAAAAGTATTCAAGGCAGATTGCAAAGAGCATCGGTGACATGGGGTAGCCTTGTCAGAGCCCTCTCTGACTTGGAAATAAATTGTGTAGTGCTCCATTGATTTTAACGGAGAAGGTGGAGATAGACACACATTCCATTATCTAGCTAATCACCCGTTCTAGGAAATCCAAACCGCAGAGAATCTCCTTCAGGAAGTCCCAAGAAACTGTGTCGAAAGCCTTCCTGATATCTCAACCATAATCATGCACCTGACACTGCTTCTTTTTCTGGCATAGCCTCTGATAATTTCCTCTGCCAGCATTATGTAGTCTGTTATGGATCGGCCTTGGACAAATGCAGTCTGCACTTCATCTACGATAGACGGAAGGACTACTGCTATTCTCGTTGGAATGATCTTTGTGATGATTTTATACATCACGTTGCAGCATGAAATAGGCCTAAAGTCACTAACCCAGGGATCATTTACCTTTTTCGAGATGAGGGAAATCGAGATGTGATTTACTTGCTTGAGGATTTTGCTGGATTCGAAGAAATCCAATACTGCTGCACATACATCTTGCCCGATAATTTCCCAGTGAGCCTTGTAGAAAGCAGAGGTGAACCCATCCGGCCCGGGTGCCTCATCATGGTCCATGGAGAAAACTGCATGTTTAATTTCTGTTGTAGAGACCCCCAGTCCCAGGCATGCCTTCTCGGTAGTACCGATTTTTTTTTGCCACTATGTAGGATGTGCAGCTATATGGGGACACAATTTTCTTGACTTCCGTAAAGGTTTGAGTATAAATCCACAAATAGCTGGCCAATTCTGCTCTACCCTGTTATCAAATTTCCTTGCAAGTCATAGACCACTGATATAGGTGAGTAATTCCCAGCACTCTTTATGAGATCATGGTAGTACTTCGTGCCCCCTATCCGACAGTAGAATATGGTTCCTTGCAAGTCATAGACCGCAAATCTTCTTCCTGCATCTTCTAAAAACAATGCTTTGTCACTTAGCTTTCGGATTCCTTGCCAGTCTTCAATGGTGGCATTCAAGATATCCATATTGTATATTGTGTCATCCAACGACTTGTTTACCTGAAGTTCCCTTTTGCAGAAAATGCCTTGATAATACTACTCCCCCAATTTTGTCATTTGGTGATAAGGTACAGTTGAAATCTCCAAGAACTATCCAAGGTTGAGTCAAGTCAGTTCCAAAAATTTTGAGTGCCTCCCATAATCTTCTACGCCTGACCACCGTATAGAGCCCATAAACAAAGGTACGGAAGATTTCGTTCCTTGTGAATTTGCAGGAAAGTTTAAGATGTATAAATTGTTCGGCCACTCCAAGTACTTGGACATCCATTTCTTTTTCATTCCACATTACTGACATCCTTCCATTACTTATAGCATCAAAATTATGTGTAAAATTCCGGCCCTTATACCCTCTTTTTAAGAACTTCATAAACTTCTCTTTATTCATCTTTACTCCCATAATGCAACATATACTTAACGTATTTTCAGTTATGAACCGTCTCAGACCGAGCATCTTTGTGGGGTGGTTCAAGCCCCTTATATTCCATCATCCAAATTTCATTTCCCACCAAAGGTGGGTACTCGCCAACCACGTCCGCCAGCTCCTTTTTGTTTCCTGGGAAGCACGGGAGAGAGGGTAGAAATTTCTGGAAACTCAACTAACACTCTGAGATTTTAACTTTTTCCTATCCGCTTTTAGCATTCTGGCATGTTTACTGTCTTGTTCTCCATCAGTGTGGCTTCTATGTGGCTTCACCATTTTTTTTGCAGGTTTCTTAAGGCCGAGCTTCTTCTTAAGTATCCGCCATATGCTCCATGTCCAAGTCAATGTCAGCCTTCAGTTTGGTGGGCTTGGCCTTCTTCTTTTGCCTTTGAGTTCAATCCCAGTCAGGACATCCATGTGCTTGTGAATTTCACCATAATCTGCTGCCGAGAAGTCCCGTAGGTGGTCCTCCTTATGTGAGTTATCAAGCACACGAGTTGGTTCGTTAATTGTGCCGAACGCAGAGGACGAATTCTGCTGGCCTTCAACGTGGGGGTTTTGTACCTAAGTTAGATCCAGTTTATGATTGATCCCATCTTCCTTTGGTAGGAAAAAGCCTTGAAGTTCCCTTTCAATGCTATCGAGATGGACATGGGCTTGGTGGTTCTCATATGCCTTGTCATCTGCTCTTGCCGGTGAACCAATATCATCTGCTGGATTGCCAAGATCCCGTTTCTCTTTTGACATTGCCACATTGCTTTCCCCCCCTATATCATTTGCCTCATCTGACTGTGGCTTGTTTATTCCCTCCATGGTGAGGTTTGACTCACCAACCATTTCTTTGGGATTTTGCTGCTGGGGCTCCTTCATCGGACAGGTATCCTCGTAATGGCCGTTTTGGTCACAGTGGGTACTAAAGTTTCTCCAATTTTCATAATGAACAATCTGTTCCAGTGAGGTGCCTTTGTTCCACGTGATTGGTATGGTTCCCCAAGGTTTTTCAAAAGTATCGACGTATACAAGTGCCCTTGCTTGATTTCTATGTTTCTTTGCAATGTGGGGGAGTCCATGCAGATTGGGTCACCCAATATGGAAGTTATGCTGGACATTGCCTTTAGATGGCACAGAGGCCTTGGCAAATCAGGGAAAGTAATCCATATGGGTTTAATGCAGAAGTCCCTTATTGTGAGTGATCAGTCTTCGGGTGACATTTTGAGAAAGAGCTTTTTCCCTTGCACGCACTGGTCTTCACCATTCAAGACAACATCCCTCTCATCTGCAATGTCAAATACGAATAGCAATAAATCATTCGGTATGTAGAGTACTTTGCAGCGGTGTGGGCATGTCTGAATCAGTTGGTGTACACCATGTCTTCCTGGGAATCTGCCTCCAAAGCATCCTATGAGGCAATACTCCTTGTATTCCTCCAATTCATAGCAGTCTTCATCATCTATGACTAGGGAGGTTTGGTCAGCTTGTTTCTTTGTGAGTAGTTGCTCCTTTGAGATATGGAACTTGCTTGTTTTAGGGGGGGTAATTGGTGTTTTGAGTTGGGGGTGGTGGTTCGTTGGTTGAGATTGTTGTGAAGATGTTCTCGGGTGATTGATAGAATGGGGGGTTATTGTGGAGATTCTGTGGAGAGGGAGAGGGAGAAAGTTTTAGTGTCACCTAGAGTTTGTGATGCCGGCCTAATCCTCCATTTCCCTATTTTGCTGGCTATGTTTTCATCACCTTCGAACTCTGAACCTTCGAACTTTGATCAATCGAACTATCAATCGAACTCTGAACAATTAAACTCTGAACCTTCGAAATCTGACCTTCGAATTCTGAACCTTCGACCCTAAACTGGGAACTTTCGAACCCTGAATCTTCGAGCTCTGATCAAACTCGGACTTGGAACCTATGGATTCTGAATCTTTGAGCTCTGGAACTCTGAAATTTGAATCCAACTGAGTTTCTGAAGCCAACTGAACCCCTGGCCCCTGAATTTTTGTCCCCAAATATGAGCTAATCAAATTCTGAAACCTCTAAACTCTGATCCCCAAATCTGATACAGTTCTGAACAATATAATTAAGTGAACTCTGAGCCAGTTATTTGCTCGGGATATAGGTTTTGCAGTGTTTATAGTTTTGTAGTATTTTAACACCCTGCAGTAGCTTAAACAGCTTCCCAGGCAGATTGCTATCCTTTCCCGGAGTACCAACATCAGAATAAGCGACAAGTATGCACGGGAAGTGCGTTCAAATAACTAGTAAAAAGCTAATAGAACGATTCACAACAAGTTGGCAATTTAGGCACAATTTCACACTAAGTTTAAGCTTACTATTAAACTCACAATTTCGCACAGCGATTCATAGTAACTTTAATTCGGACACATAAATTCTACTATTAAACTCATAATTGGAGCAGTATAACAGCTTTCATAACAGCATAGTCAGAACAAATTAACAGTCAGAGAAGCACAAAGATTCACAATTTTAGTAAATGTCACAGAGTGACACAACGATTCATAGAGTAGGGTAGCAAATGTCACAGAGTAACACAACGATTCACAGTTTTAGCAACAAAAGCTGATAACGAAAGAAGTGTTGTGACATGCGATTTGGGAAACCCTATGTCCGTTCCGCCGTCATCAGTGGTAACGCTGTTTGTTGTGAACGGAGGACCTCGTGAGCCCTAATTACCGCAAATCTTTTAATTTCAATGCGACCCAGATTAGTAATCCAGAAGAACCTTGAACGATAGTGTCGTAGACGGTGGGGATACAAAGGGCCCGACGATTAAGGTTCTGACTGAGTAGAACTCCAAGGACTATGTAGCCAGCAAGTGTGAGACTGGTTGTGATTCTTCAATTTTGGCGATAAATCTGGTCGGAATGATGGATGGAATCGGGAAGAACGAATCTAGAAGAATGGCCCTTGAGGGCATTCTTTGAGACTTCAGGTGAATTGATTTCTACATATTCAATATCTGGGTCAAAATGATCAGCAATAAATGCAGATTCCGGATTTGTGTGCAACAACCACACTAAATGTTGAACAAGAGCTAAACGAAGAGATCTGTGAAGCGACTCTAGGGAGAAGTTTTTCCTAGAGAGATGAATTCTCTACTTCACATTTTTCATTTTTTACATTTCTAATGATGCAGGAATGACGGAATATTAAGAGCGAAAAATTTCACCTTCACTCCAACAAATTAGTCGGTCAACGACGAGTTGACTAATGTGATTTTACCCGGAACTCCTTAAAAAAGGTGCTCTAATTCCTAGTGACTCAAAAAGCTTGTAATCAAATTTCACACCTAGAGAAGAGGGATCAGAGAAATACCGTTAGTTTCGCTCAAATAGCAAAAATAACAGAAACAGAAAATCTGCCGCAGGTATGGCGGTGGAGGAGGAGGACGACGGATTCGGAGCCTTCACTTTTGCTTCCTTCAATCCATCCACCAAATCTCCACCGCAAATCACCTCCGCCACCGTCGATGACGATGCCGATGATGAATGGGGCGATTTTGTCCGGACCCCACCCGGATCCCTTGCATCTTCCACCACCGCCACGCCGACACATTCCTCCTCCGTCGACCCTTTGCATACGTTGTCTCTGCCATTAGAATCTGGGAATTCCACTGGGCCCCAGTCCAGTGGATGGGTGAAGCTCAAAGGGGCGATCCCATTATCTATATTCGGTGAGATTGAGGAAGAGAAAGAAGAGGAGGTGGAGGGATCAGGTGCTGGTGATGCGCACCATACTGATCGTAAGGACTCCAAAATTAATGGCAGTTTAGGAGTGCCTTTCAACTTCAATGCTATCACTAGTCTGTATAATAATAGTGTGGCTTCGATGCATAAGAGGAGCGAATCGGAGAGTGGTAGGATTTCGAGTAGTGGGAGTGTGCAGGGGAAGAATGAGAATGGGGTAAATGGAATGAGTTCGGATTTGAATGCATTGGACTTGGATTTTAGTGGGTGGAGTTCTGACTTTAATGCGAATTCGAATGATCATAGCCTGCAGAGTAGAGATGAGATTGGCGATTTTCAGTTTAGTTCGAATGGTATCGAGAAAGATGCCAGTCATTTGCTATATGATGCAGTTGATTTGAAATCACATGATATGGAGTCAAAATCATACTCTGATGGGGTGCATATGGCTGTGAATTTTAATGGTACTGGTGGCAATGAGCAAGATGGTGATGGTGATGGTGATGATGACGATTATGACGAATGGGAGTTCAAGGATGCGGATGCACTGACTCGAGTTAGCCAGGGTTTAGAAAAGGTATTCATCTGGATATTGCTGTGTAGTTGAATTTTTGTGTGTGTGTTAATATCCTGTAGTATCAATTTCATCATAGTCAAGAACTATCTAATTGCCGGGTGAACGACTCTAATATCAGGAGCTATCTAGTTGTTATTAGGACTAGAATCTGGCGAGTATTCTTTAATCCTTCCAAATTTAAAATAAAATACTGGGTTTGACCACGGAAGTTGGTGTTTATTGTATAAACATTTATATGCTCCTGTTAAATCTGAATGCAATATGTTTGATTTTTGATTGCTGTATACAGATTTTCCATTTGCTGCTACAAGAGATATTATGTTGAGTGATCTAAAATTGGCGTATTTCTCTTTTGAAGGTCAGTAATGTGGTTGAGAAAATTTCAGGGGATAATGCTGTGTCTAAGCTTGAAAATGGCCCAGATGCGTCAACCAATTTGTTTACTACATCTAATGGATCGAGTGATACACTTTTCATATCAAGTGTATTTCCAAGTAAAACAAACTGGCCAGATATTGGATTAGGTATCACATCTAGTAATTCAACTGGCAATAATTTTGCTGGGAGACCATGTTTAAATGGTGAGCAGACAGGAAATATGCCTATGCCGGATTCTCATATAGCTGTTGAAAGTGCTGAGTCTGATGAAGATTTTGGGGATTTTGCAGCTGCTTATGGAGGATTAGAGGTGGGTTTTTATATTATTAACCCCCATATCATACTTTTTGCATAGTCAGTGCGTTTCGATGAGAACTCACTAGATGTTTTCTATGATATTTGTTTGAACTAACCTTGGATATGGAAAATACTTGTGGGTGGACTCATGGTGTTAGTGTGAACTTAATGCAAAGCCTGACTTCTAAATGTTATTTACCAAAGATGGCATGTATTTATGCTGTTTCAATTGTCAAATAAGAATTAATTTACTCTTCTCAAGGTGTTTCTATTTAGAGGTACCTAGTTGGTTGAAAAAACCTGATGTTGCATCTTGTATTCTGCAAGGCTGATTCCAAGGGGCATCAAATACCTGAGATAAATGCATCATCGTTGGGATTCAATTGCCTAAGTGGAAAAGTTGTTCATTCTTCTGCGGATAACCAATCATTTGACCTATTTCTACTGGCAAATAAAAATTTTAGTGGCCAAATTGAAGTCAGTGTGGGATTTGACATAAATTCAATTGCAAATGGAAAGGATGTAACTGTTCACGTTGGTTATGCATATGATACACCCCTGAGAAGTGAACAGATCGAAGGTCAGCATTTGCAGGAAAGTGACCTTGTCATTCAAAGTGCTGAGCCTAATGATGATTTTGGGGAGTTCACAGAAACATGGGCTCAAAATGAACCTGTACGACAGGTAAGCTGAAGTTTTCTAATTTAAATTTCTACTTTAGGAAAATTAAATAAAGTCTACTTACTTTGTCTTGCTGTAGGGAGATTTGATGGTTGGTGATCAATGCTTTCATGTAAATGCTTTATAATATGCAGATGTTTGTAACATATGCTCAAAGTTTTCTAGATCCTGCAATTTTGTTCTTTAACTGTAGGAAAAGGAGATAATATTGGATCAGCGCAAAGGTGCCCTGCCCTTGTCTATTTTTGGTGATGAAGAAGAGGAAGTTGATGGTTCCTCGAATGCTAATGGTGATTTCAACATACTTCAACCAGCCTCTTCTAAGGGAAATGTCCGTGCTCCAAATTCATCAACTTCGATCAATGATCTGATTACAAACTTATATAGTCAAGCTGAGCACATCTCTTCCTCCAGTTCACTGCATACCCCAGTTGTAAATGGATTGGATCAATCTGACTCTGGTGCTGTATCTAATCCGGTAAATTGTTCTGATGATGATGATAATGTATGGGAATTTACGGATTCCTTCTCACACGGTGTACCGCATATTGAGGAACCATTTCCGGAAAATGAAAATGCACTTAAAAGAAGTACTGGCAAACTAAAGATACAAAGTTATCTAGACTTCTATTCCAAACTAGAGGAGGAGTTATACTTCATAGCAAAAGTTCATCTTATCAGCCTAAAGGTACATCTACCAGGCATTACTCATTTTGAATTTGTGTGCAAATTGTGTAGCTTGTGAAGAAATCACTTCTGAATGCTTCTGAATATGGGTGAAGACACATCTTTTGTCATCTTTTCTTAAGCATAACTAAATATTGTTATTTTATCAGGAAACTGAAAACACTGCTATTTCTGGTGAGGATGAGAATGGCCCAAGTCTTGTTGCAGAAATTCAGGTTGAGTATTTTCTTCTACATTTCTGGCTTTCTTATTGGAAACATTAAATTCTTTCAGCACTTTTATGATTTCTCTTCAAATGAATGAAATCATCTGACAGCTGCAATTGTTAATAAATACTCTAATGCATAACTTTGTTGATTATGATTAATGCTGCCAACTATATTTCTACGGGCTGGTTGACATAGATGTCATGAAAGTTTTTCTTGTCAAATGAACTAAAATAAATGGAACTTCTTATGCCAATGGATCTGTTAAGTGGGGACAAAGTTGAGTAGAAATATCATTTCGGCTGCTTAAACCAGCTTCAGATGCTGTCACACTCTAGCAATGAATTTTGATGCTCATGGAGTATTTGAAATTTCTGGCAACACACTAGATATTTCTGTACCGAAGCTTGTATGGATGCTATTTTTAAATTTGATTTGAGTATGCTCTCTAATATTCAGCTGACGGAATTTATCTTCTTTCAAATACTAGGAGGCTTGTAAAGAGCTTAGCCCTGAGGATGAAATTACCAGAGAAGATGATATGGGGAATCATACATCCAGAGATGTTAATCTCAATGAATTGGTTGAAATTTTACATAAGCCAAAGTTTCATGTTCTTCAGGCAGAATACAATTTGGAGAGAAAAATTTTACAGGTATAAATTATCTTCCTGAGTATCTAAAACATTTTACTGTAGCTGGAAACTTTGCGGAAATTTTGTTCTCATTAACTTCGTAAATATTTCTTAAACTGCAGTTTCTGTTTTATACATGTCAAAATGCAGACTGGAGTTGATGTAGCATGATCTTTTGGTTAAAGTGGTAGTCTTTTTCTCTTAATATATCAAACCTCCCCGTGATACAAGAGTTATCTGTTCCTAGAAACATAACTATATGATATACATTTGAATTCTTTTCTGTCTGAATTCTGAAGGAGAATTTGTTCAGCATCGTTAGTAATCTTTTGGTGAAAACTAGTGCCACTTCCCAAATCATTCTGATATTTATCTCTGTAGTCATACAACTTTTTCTAAATGAAAAATAAAGGCTTATTATGTACATACTGTGGGTATTTGTCATATTGGCATCAGACAGTTATATTTCTCTATTTGATCAATGATTGATGCAATTTTATTTATTGTGCTTTTGACAAAGATTGAAGCTATTGTCCGATTGCACCTCTTTTAATTTAAAAATTAAATCTAGCTTAACTGTGCCTTTTCTTGACCTTATTGCTTGATTTCTTCTTACTATATTGAACGGTACAACTTACGTTTTCTTTTGGAGTCAGCTATGTGGAATACTAAGGAAAAGAAGATAAATGTGAATTTTAGTGCAATTATTAGTGTTATTAAGTTGTCCTCGTTTTCAGGTAGAGAGTGACGCTAGATCCCTATTAGAACTAATATACCATACAAAAAGTATGCTGAAGATTTTGTCGCTAGGATCATTGGAAGATCAATCAAATTATGTTTCGATATGGTGTAAAATGATCTTTGCATGTGCTCAAGAGATGCGGCACGGTTCTTTAATATGGAGTCAGGCATTACAAAAGAATATTCACTCTCAGATATTGGCTGAGCATCAAGGTACTT